>JAJLWQ010000018.1:25455-40192 GCA_030570875.1 Citeromyces matritensis
ATTAT
The DNA here is from genome assembly GCA_030570875.1 of Citeromyces matritensis. Taxonomy (NCBI): domain Eukaryota; kingdom Fungi; phylum Ascomycota; class Pichiomycetes; order Pichiales; family Pichiaceae; genus Citeromyces; species Citeromyces matritensis. Next base: position 25,461 of record JAJLWQ010000018.1, read on the forward strand.
CAATTTGTTCCTCTACATTCTGCGGATTGTGTCTAATGATAATAGGGATTGAGCGGTTGGGCAAAGCAGTCGAGCAAATCAGTCGAGCAAATCAGCCGAGCAAAGCGAGGCAGCTACGGACAATGGTTGTACTTTACTTATGAACACGTTGAATGAAACCCAAAGGTGTAGGTATTTTTCTGTTCAATTCTAGTATGAAAGGGATTATCACGGTCATTATAGTGAAGTATAGGCCACTAATTAACTCAACTCATAACATCGCTATATTCAAGTCAGCTCTAACACTGACATACCGGAAACCTCCTCGGGAAGTTTGGGTCATTTGTTCTAGACCTCAGGCCATGCTGGCCTAGCATGTCAATTCTGTCTCCATTTGTATATTCAAGAACTTTTCGATGCTATCCACCTTGCGGTTGATGTTCATGCAAAGTTGTATTTTCCAAGAACACCAAAAATGGCATTTTTGGCTCCCGATCAGCGTGGGGGCGAGTCTTTTTCATGCCAGCATTATTATATTGCGATACCAAATTCGTCGTTCAGCAAAACGCTAAGAAATGAAAGGACCAATGACCACTTCCCGTATGATGAAACGGAGCGTATTCTACGTGCACGCCCAATCGTTTGCAGCAGATGCGGAGGACCTTCTTCAGGTGACAGACTACACCCATACACGATCAGACAAAGAGTCTTCTTGGGGGGGCGTTCCAGGATCAGTGATACCAGATTGTGTATAGAGAAGTATCTCTTGGTGACAGTTTCTCTGTTTGGTTGGAGTATAAATATGACGATCGGGTATAGTCAGTTCAAAACGAGTCATTCACTGCTTCTTAGCCTTACATTCAAATAAACTCCTATCCGTCAGCTTTTCGGAAGATACAATAATCCAAGGCATAGAGTGTGAATCTCTCTGACCCTTTTATCTCTTCACTCTTATGACTTTTCAAAGTGACTTATCCTCACGTAAGTCTAAAATCCTTCAACTCCCTCCTTCAGATACACAGAGTCTAAATGAAGAGTCAAAAAAGAGCAAAAGAATGCCTTGAATAGAGACTGCAAGGTCAGAGAAGAGGACATGATGTAAGAGCAGAAACCGAGTTATAGATTAAAGGCCAGAAGCCTTGCAAGACAATTTATGCCTTATCTCATCTTGATTCAAAGGGTAGCAGGGTTGACAGCAAGACAATTAGGTTGCACTGGCAAATACAATGGCACGGTGAGCCAGTCTCTAACTGAAAAACGTTGATCGAGTTTCCTTTATGACCCGATCAGCCTCAATATGAATTGACGGTGTATTGTTTTATCGGAAAAGTTGTCAACAGCAAATCACAATAAGAGCATCCGAACACACCATCCCCACACCCGCCACAATGCTTCTTGTTAGACCCACGTTAAGAGCTTTTGGAAACGGATTGCGCTTTCAGTCAACATTGGTCCAGTCAATAAAATCGTCGCAACAGCTCAGCTCGAGCATCGCGTCATCCAAAATATCAGTCGTGGATTTCCATGCCGAGTGGTGCGGGCCGTGCAAGCAGATGGCACCAATCATAGACCAACTGGCTTCCGCCTACTCCGAAAAGCCGGTCAAGTTTTTCAAAGTGGATATCGACCAACTGCAGGAGGCGGCGATGGAGCATCAAGTTTCTGCTGTGCCGACCTTTGTAATTTTCAAAGATGGCCAAATCAGTAGCAAAATCATCGGAGCAAACCCACAAGGTCTCAAAAAGGGCATTGAGGAGTCACTGTCGTGAAAATGCTAATTCTAACGCCCAACTGAGAATAAATTGACATTTTCCCCTTGCAATGCTGTATGTTTTTTAGCTTTTTTAATATCTAGAGCTTTCGCATTAGTCGCATTATTTCCAGCACTGTTTCCCCTTTGTACGTTCAACGGTTTCTCTCCAAGGACTTTTTTCCTCCCTGGCTCAGACGTGCAGTTTCTAGAGGGACTTTTCAAAGCCGCAGAAAAATCCGTTACGGAGCGCGGTCGTATATTTTCTTTGTGATTGTTGAAGATTGTGGCTCTAAAGTGGTCGTTCATGGAGTTTACAGATTTTACAGACGACGCGTTTGTTTTGAAGTCCAGTCTTCTCGCTCTGAGTGTGACCCCCTGGTTTTGACGCTGCCATTCTTTCTCCAGGTCCTCTCTGCTGATTGAGTGCCTCAAGTTGGAGGGCGTGTAGGCTTTAGAGCTGGAGAGCGTAGCTCTTCTCTGGAAGGGGCTGGGTCTGACGCGTTTGGTAATTGTTGTTTTGGAAACGCGCTTTAGAGGAGTCCGAGCAGGCGTACGGAGAATCTTGCTAGGGTTTGGGCTTGAAAGGGGTGAGCCGCTTGGACTTGTGTTCATTGTGGTTGTGCGTGTGCGCGCGTAAATACAATAAAACGAGAACTGTGCATATAAATGTCGTAAATATATCTTTCTCTGAAGCGAAGCGGAAGAGATGATTTTACGTTGTGGTCACTGGCTCCACAAGTTTGGTACATCAACACGTAGTCACGTTTTGTGAAAGGGCCGTCAATTGTTGAATTCATTATATGGTACTCAAGGTCGTTGGGTGGGAGAGTAAAATAGTCAGGCACCGCTCTTTGTCGGTAAAGCAAATATTTCTCCCCCAGATCATTGCTTTCATATCTTTCTCAGTCACTATCTTAATCATTCACTTCTCACCCATATCTTTATCGCATTAAATCCATCGCATTAACTAATATGTTCATCGCATTAACCTCTATTTACATCACCCCTCAAACATCTTGAAACTCTTAAACAACGTCTGTGGGTCTCCTACATACGACAAACAATGCTTGCAATGGCTATTCTTGAAATGCTCCTCTTGTTCGCACAGCGAGTACTTGGACCACTGTATCACAGGCGTCTTCAGCACCTTGATAGGTCGCGGTAAGCGGGACCGCCAACTCCGCTCTTTCAGATTTGTTATGGCCTGCATCGGATCCTCAAGACACTCTCGCTTTATCCTACACAGGTTATGCAGATTTCGCTCAACATCTTCCCGCTGAGACCGAAGCAACGATAAAGTCGAGCACAAAGCTATATAGTCTGGGTTGTGCTCTAGCTCCTGTTTCTTGTCCACCGACTCAAAATGCGTCGACGTGGGCGGAGGCGTCAATGAGCACTTTTCCATGTACGGAGAGGATACATCTGTGGGAGACGGCGATCGCTCCGAGTTGCTTGTGAGTGGAGACTTGCATTTGAGACTGACATCCGATTTATTCCGTTTGTGTGACTTGATTTTTTTTGAAACGCTCATCTCATCCATATCATGCAACCGTTTAACCCCCAAGTTCGATGCGTGTGCATGTGATTTAACAATAATTGCCATCGTTGATGCTGCAGTTTTTTTCCTACCACAACTATACTTTAAAAGCGCGCTTAATTGTTTGTTTGGTGTACTTTGTTCAACAAGCAACACTTGTATAATTTTGCATCATCTTCAAGGAGAGGTGCGGTGGCGAAAAAGAAAGTGCTGCAGGAGAAGACGCGTGTGCTGCATGTTACCCGGACACGGTGCCAGACACCTTTTAAACTCATACCCCAACAATTTTTTCTTCCAACTTTTGCGAAATGGCTAACAGGTTTATAGCATTTGCTGTTGTTAGTACTATTATACGACACGTATCTCCTATGCTCTTTTTTTTCTTTCTTCTTTTGGGGGGAGTATCCATCCTCACACCATTGAATGATCCTATTTGGGTAATCTCTTTGAATTAGGCCCGCTTAAAACCCTTTTTATGTTAGCCACATCCTGTTTCATCAACTGACTTTGTGCTTTAAGTCTCCATGTTTTGCCATACTTTTTTTTCATTTCCTCCTCCTTCGCATTGATCAGTTCGCGTCTCATGCGAACCCGGTCGTTGTACGAAAACCCCTTTGCAGCCTCTTCTATAGGCTCTTTGCCGAAAAGATGGTCGTAAACACGACCGTCTCCCCAGAAAAATCCCTTGCGGTCCATCAGCCAGGGAAACCGTCTACCTCTTTCCCGAAGGAAAAAGCAGAACGCAGTATCGAGCGTTCCGTAAAACCCTCTTCCAGTAAACACTTTGGCCTTTTGAGCACGGTACATCTTGTCCAGCGGTAAAGTAATCACCGGAGACGGTCTTCCTGGAATGACGGGATGCGTGACAAACTTGACGTGCTCAACTTCTCCGGGCAAATACCACATTCTACGGATGAGTCTGGACGGGGTCAAGATAAACAGTAATGCCGCAACAAGTGGCATTGAAGCAAGAACAACGGTGATGCCCCCTTGCAATGCCAAATTTAGTAGACGTTTGTTGTCGGAGAGTTGCATGTCGTTGTTGTTGTAATTGGCCCACGAAAGCTCAAATCCAATTGTAAAGGCATTCAAGGAATAAAGTGCAAACACAAGAGCAAAGCATCCGCAAAATACAAAATAAAGTCGATGCGGCTCTGCCTCGTAGATTAGTTCCGGCTCGTGCTTACTTTTCAAAATTTCAATCATCTTTTGCAATGGCATATCGGGTCCAGGCACAGGAACCCCGGGTCTTGGGAGGAGCGTCGGACTGAGCTCTTTCGAAAAGGGGAACTTTGGTACCCTATCCTGCCAGTTGTTCGTCTGATTAGTCTCGCCAGGTATGTGTTTAGCCACTTGTTTGCGGATCTCCGGGGGGAATTCAGGCTTTGAAACTGATTTCCATCTCACAAAAAAGGCAATGTTGCTGACGGGTCTTTGCAGTAGGTGACTTCTATGTCCAAGATGAAGAAATTGAGATCGAAGCATGGTGGTGTATATATATGGATTTATGGCAATATATTTTGGTCAATGCCATCTTCTAACATAGCCTCCAGAAATCATCGAATGACGAAAATTCACGCTAATCCAAACATTATTAAATAACTAAAAATGGCTTCTCCGTAAGCCGATGAGGCCCGAGCTCAAACCGTAAACTTGAATTTCCTCTAGGTGACTTGAATCAGCCAAAAACAGGCTGGTGGCTGAGTTCCGCAATCCTGTCCTCTCAAACAGGCACTCTGCATAGGCAGTAATATAGCCTGATTCGTGTTCAGTTAACTGCTGTCCTGGGTGTGGGCACTAACCAATGAGGATGGTTTTTGTGCATTAAACATTGCATGATAAGGGAGCTGGGCAAATTGGTGATTATATCAAGTCCCCTGATTACGAGACAGTCAACTTTGTTCATTGAACCATCCCACTCAGTAAGCAATGAATAACCTTCCAAATTAATAGCTTCAACGACATCACCGGACCCCAACCGATCTTCCATATCCATCTGACCAGTTTAGTTACAAAAGGCCGTCACGACAGAGGGAAATGCTGTTGGGAGCCACTTTCTCAAAGTTAGGCAGTCTGGCAGTACCTCTTAGTACTCGTTTTGGAGGTGTTGCAGAGGGTGAAATCGAAGTGGACATGGTGAATGCTACGAGTGGTGCCAAATCCATGGTTTTACAGGATTGAGATCCCATCCAATGATTAATGAGAACGGCACAACCGTACGAGTCTGATGATTGTAGTCTTGTTTTCGCAATTTTTTTGGAAACAAGTCGTTATTTGGATTTGAGAGAACTGAAGGAAGCTTGACCAGATTATGAAAAGTCTACAGATTCTCTGAGGGGGAGCAGCCCTCCGTTCACGATCGGAATAAGCCTTCAAAGTGAATGAACAGCCTGAATATGTCTATAAAGCTGCAGAAGTGATCAGTGAGTTTTATGGTTGAAAAAAAATGGAGAATACCGAAGCCATGCTTGATGATCTGTATTGATTTCTTGACTGCTCATAAATGAAGCTTTTAATCAGTCGTAAAGTATGTCAGCATAAGAGCAAGGGACTCATACTAGTGCTGACAACAGAGTGGATGGTAATCATATGAAAGTGATACCAAAGTTACTCTATTATATTTACGAAGACAACCCATTCAGGAATTATAAACAATTCTCACCTAAACAGTGAAATAAACCTTCAAGGCAAGCAAACTACTATCAGTCTAAACTACTAGACTATTTCACGCGCATTAATTTTAGTGAACAACGCGTGATGGTATTTCCGTTTGTATTTGAAGCATACCAGAAAGACTACTCATATGACTCGATTATGTATATGAGAAGGAGACCTACCTGTAAAGCCAAAAACAGGAAGAAATGGGCAAAGGAATTTGGTGGCTAGATCAACTAAGTTATTTGAAATACATTTCAAACGGAGCCTCCCTCTCTCGGGCGGAACCATGCGAGATGAGCAGAGAAATAGACGAAAAAAAAAAACGAAATAAAGATCATCTACACAATCGCTTTGGTCTGTCTCTTTTCAAGAGCCAAACTACGTGACATGATGAGCCCATTTTGCGGTATAAACACAGACTGACCTCATAATCACATCCACACACCACTTTCGCAAAATGAGTAGTAAGGGTATTTCAAAGCCAAGAGACCAACACAAGACCTCAGATCGTAGGCTTGCTGCTGGCAAGCAATCTTCCAAATATCTTCACAGTGCTATTGCATCCAGTGTGAAGCCCATAGTTCTCAACACCAAAAAGTCGCATCGTGATGAGCAAACGGTAAAGAGAAAAGCTGGTGGAAAGTCTTGGGAGGATCCAAGTTTGCTGGAATGGAATCCCAAACATTTTAGGCTGTTCGTAGGTAATTTGGGCCAAGATGTGAATGATAATGTTCTGACCCAGAGTTTTGCACAGTACCCATCTTTGTCAAAAGCAAAAGTGCCGGTTGATACGAAGACCCGGAAAAATAAAGGGTACGGGTTTGTTGCTTTTGAAAATCCGGAAGATTACCTCCGTGCGTTTAAAGAGATGAACGGAAAATACGTTGGTCAAAGGCCTGTGCAGTTGAAAAAGGCTGAAACAGAGATTAAAGCGACAAATAAAAGACGAAGGTGATTTCGGATTTCCTCTGAAGCGAAGCGGAAGAGAAAATTTAGAGTTTGATTTCTGCCGATTTGTGCCGTTCTTCCTAACAGAGCAAAAAGAGTAAACTAGGAGAGGCTTTAAATTTGAGAACATATGGGAAGTTTCTCTCAAAGGGTCTCTCTAACAAACCAATCTGGATGTACGCATTGAGTTGACACATATTACGAATGGAGGTTGGATCTGTGCCATGTTATCCTCTCCACGGACGGCTACGGTATACGCTGTTTCTGAGTAAAGTATAGTATCGATGATCACCTATAACGACAAATTGATTGTGCAGGATCTCTTATGACGTGCAAAGGAGGTCATTAAAGAGTTTGATAAACTACAGATTGATTTTCAGATCAACTCTTGTTTCGTTTCAGAGATAATCACCCGAACGACTCCGAAACTGCCATCTTGAAGATATATTTCTACCCTATGGATCACAATCTCCTACTTAGTACGATCAATCGGCCACGTATAAATGAAATGATCTGGCCTCATTGGTGACTTTAAATCACCCGATGTTTGCAATCGCTTTTCATGAGAACTCTATACAGACAGTTGTGATCACTAATTCTCAAGAGATGCATCAGGCAGAAGTATGAGAATACTGATTCGGAGCACTATTGAATCTATTCAATAGGAATCCAGCTTGAAATCTTGTGAATACTGATGAATTTTGAATAAAACTTTCAATCCGAGCTTATCCTTACAGGCCGTGAATTCATGGTTGTTCTTTTGAATGATTTACGGATGACTTCATCCTACAAAGACAGAGAAATGTTTTCAATTTCACCCACTTCTTGTAAGGACTGGCTTCTGTATAACATACATCTTGTAACTGTAGAGTATCGCACTCTAACGATAGATTTCTGGTCAACCGTGTCACTTGCTATTTTCGTTGCTCGAGCGACTTCAGTTGAACACTGCAGCGATCACTAAGGGACATCCCACAGAAAACAAATGCTAGATTACCCAACGACATGCACTTGGAAAAGACAATTCAGAAACAACTTCTATAATCATCTCACGAAAACGACAGAATCAGCTGTATTCCATCTCAAGAACAATTCGAGGAGGGACTACTTTCAAAAATCTGGATATGGACTATTTGAGCATAGGAACCGTGCCCATCAGTTCCTCCACATTTCTGCCGCAGTTGAAAGAAAAGAGAAATAAAAAGAGCTATAAATGATTGCATGATGGAATTACATGGTGTAGATCATAGGATGATGACAAAGAATGAAGTAACAAAGAGAAAAGTTGTGAGATTGAGTTCTAGAAACCATTCACCAAGGTGTTTGAATGCGTGACACAATCTGCGTTGTGAAATCTGCGTTGCGTCACAAACGCATCCTTACATATGCTTTTTGCTGCGGAATGAATTATAGCTTCCCAGCTTACGCTTCGTCGCAATTATCTGCAAAGCAAAGTAAGAACATCTCTTCCGCTTCGCTCTAGAGATAATCACCACGTCATGTTCTCCTCGTGATATCTAATGGAATATTTTTTGGACTTTTCTGGCATGGAATTAGAAACTTGTTGTTTCACGTCATTGCTTAAAGAAACAGGTCCACAGACAACAAAATCAACATCCTGAACCGACTCTTGAGCCGTAGCAATTTCCTTTCTCACTATCGATGCAAGATCCGGTCTGCCTCCGATATTAACAACATTTTTATCCGTCGTGACTTCTGTAGGATCTGTCACCAAGACGTTGACTTGACATCCATGGCTGCGCAACAGTGCAAGTCGCTCTCCGAACCAGTCGATTTGAGTAACGTCGTTGATGATCCAGTACAATACATGCGCATTTGCAAAAGTCGATTCTTTATACTCCAGCTTGGAGGAGGAGGAATTGTCTGTTGAAATATCAGCTTCAACTGGCAGAATAGCAGCTTTTTCGGCTAACGACTGGTAGACGGCAGTAACTCCAAGTCCGCCTGCGATGCCCACCACTTTTGTTTGGCTTGGGGAGATGGGAACACCGTAGGGGCCCTCTATTATGATCTTGGTAGTCAAGCCCTTCTCGCCAATTCTGGAACAGATCGATTGGGTCAGCCCTTTGTGAACCTTCAGGTAAACCACCAAGTCATTTTCGCTCTTGATCAAAGTGAACGGGTGACTCTGCCACATCTTGTACCATGGATCGGCAAAGTAGATATAGCAGTAGCACCCGGGGTAGTAGTTGAAAAGCTTTGGTTTTTGTAACGTTATCTGGATCACGTCGCTTTTTCCGGAATGTTTTCTGAGGACTGCAGTTTGAAGACCACCACTGGCCAAGACCCTAACTATCCTACAGACTCTGTCAAAGCACCACACCCCAATCATCGAGTAGACCCATCCCATCCAGCCCATGTCAATGCAATGGTACCACATGGCAACGATGAAGAGAAGGGCAAACATCTGATGCAGCTTGAGGAAGATTTCGTACGAACACTTTCTGAAAAGAGGGTGGCTCTGAAACAAAATCACAAATACAAGAACAGTGCCTACAATCCCCCATTGCCAGTAAGGCATAGAGGCGTACATCTTGTAGGAGTGTTCTTTCATAGCGTAACCGGTCCAAATGCCGCTATGGATCAACGCCTCGATGGCCATAATTACAGAGATGTACTGGTGATACACGTTGAAGTCTGTAAAGGGTATCCCACTGATAACACTGAAAGGGTTATTTCTGATTCCGAAAAAGTAGATGGACGGGAACAACGAAAAGGCCAATAACGCAGAGCGATAGCCGATTAGATCGAGCGTCAGCAAATACCGATCGTTGATATAAGCGTTAGGAACAGGTACGGTATAAGACAAGGCTGTGGATAGAATGGCCTGAATGGTGAAACCGCACAGGATAATGCCTTGTAACGTCGTGGGAAGGCGAACAGGACTGACTTTTGCCAATGCTGGCCATTTTTCCTCCATCGATGTGAGCATAATGTGTTTTTTCACAGCGTTTGGTAGCTTAACAAACCGCTTTGTCAACCGGAAAAGCGTGGCGATGGTAATTACCGCCACCCAGTAGAAGTTGAGACCCCAGCCTAGCCATTGCGACTTGACAACGTGATGGTGGATGTGTTGGAAACTCGCAAGATAGAATGCATAGTCCGTCCGGTTTACACTGAGAGGGTAATGAATTTCATCCACCTTGTCCTGGAGAGTTGGGAAATGGAGTTGCGTTGAAGCGTTGAGGTACCACGCATCCATTTCTTCCAAAGTGTACGTAACACCCGCTTTCGCCTTGCATCTTCCTATAACGTGTTTGATGGCGTGGTTGATTTCCTTGGCATCATCAGACTGGGAGTGGAGACAGTTGGTGACCGAGCCGAGCCACTCAACGTTATGGCACCGGCACCCCCACCCGGACATATGACCTGACGTGGCCGTGCAACCGTAATCGAACCCAGCTAGGTAGTATATACATGAGGATGCTAGGGTGGAGTCGATGATGGTGAGACCAAACACAGAGGGCAAAAGGAACAACAAAACAGTAACGAGCCTCATTGTCTTAAGGCAGCCAAGAACCGAGATGGGTTATATATGTTGAGCGAAGCGGCTAGACCTCTCAGAAATTTGCTCATTAATTTGCTCATTCAATTTGCTCACTGCAAGGGAATTTTCAATGCACAAATATGCACGAGGTGCATGGATGGGGGTCGTGTAATACCCACCGGTATATCCCCCTAAGTCTATGAAGATACGCACAGACAAGGGCGTATTATGGTACTTTCCGCCTGAAAACGAGGCTGAGCCTCCGAAATATGCCTTTCAGAAGGATGGCGACTCGAACTACGGTACTGCGTCTTCTTTGGAGGGAACAGATATGCTTCAAGTTGAAGACGCCTCGTTGAAATTGCATGACGAAAAATTTGGCCAGGTTGTTGAGGAAGAGCTTGACTCACTTGCGGGCTTTGTGGAGAGCTGGAAAAACGGGTTAAGCATTCTAAAGGAGGGATCCGATGAGAAAGTCCGTGAAATGGGACAGTATCTGTTCGAAAACAGACATCACTATACCGGGGAAAGTGCTTTGCGAATGAGAATGTGCACTTGGAACATACACCAAGCTTCGGCTGATGACGTGTCACTAGAGGGTGTGAAAAAACTGGTTCAAATTGAAAACCCTCACGATTTTTACATTTTTTGTTTCCAAGAAACCATTCCCTTAAACATCGGCAATCCGTACTCTTCCGAATCAACTTTGGAGGAATGGGTCACCAGATTCCTTGATGTTCTCGGTGGCGAGTTTGAGTGTTTAGCCACTAACCGTCTTTTGGGGCTTTCTATGATTCTTATAGTCAAGTCGAGCCTAAAGATGCAGTTTTCTGATGTATTGACCGACCAACTCGGAACAGGCCTTTTGGGAGTTTGGGGGAACAAAGGTGCTATTTCTGCGCAGGTTACTGTTGGAGGCGACCCATCGGCAAACATAAATGGGGTTCAGTGGCAGTTTATCAATTGTCATTTGGCATCGGGAGAGTCTTCTGGTGCTTTAAAAGAGCGTCAAAAACAGCTCTTCAAAATATCCAAGATGATTAGTACTGCAGAAGCGGACTTGGCAGAGCCAGTCTCATCGAGTTCCAGTTCATCAAGTTCTAGTAGTAGTCAGGAAAACGAGTTGGTGTGGAAAGCTGACCCAAAGGAGGAGACTAGCTCTATCGGCAGAACGACCAATGGTTCAAGCGTTGATTGGAGCAAAGCGGCTGACGGTTTGTTTCTTTGTGGTGACCTCAACTACAGAATCACAGCTGACCCAGATATGGTGCGCACCTTGATTTCTCGTCAAGACTACAGCACACTTCTCCACTATGACTCGCTCAAGGATGAGTCTGATCAGAACAACATTCTGCTGGGTCTTCATGAGGGACCCATTGACTTCCCGCCCACTTACAAGTACGACGACCCGCTCAAGTACGACGAGAGGAGAGTGCCTTCCTACACGGACAGGATTTTTTTCCTTGAGAAAGAAGGTTTGCATCAAACACTGTATTCATGCATCAAAGATGTCACGTGTTCTGATCATAAACCTGTTGTTGCGGACTTTACAGCGACCATTCCGCTTATTGACTTTGAAGCGCGGAAACAACTGATGTCGGCTAGGTTTAAAGTAACAGATAAAATCGAGAATGACTCGCGTCCCAAAGTTTCGCTTTCAACTCTAGAGTTGACAGAAGACGCAGCCTATGTCCTTACAGACACTCGTATGTCAACCACGCTGAAAAACCAGTCGTCTAGAGAAGTAGGTTGGGAGATCCTCAATCCCAATGGACACAAGGAGGCCAAATTGGAAAACCATCAGGGAACCGTAGAGCCTTACACGTCAATTGACATCACCTTCATTGTAACGCTCCCCTTGCACATGCCGCAGTTCCAGGAGACATACGTCCTCCGGATACACGACTCGCAGGATATCTTTCTCAGTGTTTCGGTTAAACCGAGGAAAACGTTTCTGGGCCATTCGCTGGACGCAATGGCCGAAGGCACTTCATCCATACCAGAGCCTCTGCACCAAATGGTAAAGATGATGAGTGAAGCAGGAGATTTGAAGGATGCATTTTTCGCCATGACCCAACCGCTGGATGAGCTCTCTCTAACGCTTCTTCACGATCTCGACGATACAGGGTTGATTAACCATGAAGCAGAAGGAAAGAATGTGGCTCAGGTGTTCTACCTAACGCTACAAAATCTCGATCAGGGCATTGTTCCTACCTCAATTGCAAAGGATCTCCTTGAAGAGGTACATTCAAAGTGTAAGGACGCACCCGAAGAAATAATGAGTCTTATTGTGGAGCTATTGCCTGGGCTGCGTTCGAAAGTGCTCATCTTTCTCTGCTGTTTTTTCAAGTTTTGCCAAACCTCGTGCGGAGTTCCACTCAAAGAGATACATGAGTTATTCGACAACTGCCTGATTTGCCTTCCATCGTGGTCAAAGAGGAGAGCTCTTCTTGACTCGGACTATCGGTCTTTGTGGAAAAAGAGAACACGTTTACTAGATGCGTTAATGAGAGACTAAGGTTGACGCGGAAGGGTATGGGCAGATCATCTCTGAAGCGAAGCGGAAGAGATGGTTGTACGATTGATCTGTGGCCGATTTCCCTTAAGGACTTTCTACGATTAATAATAGGTGTGTAATCACGAAACACTAAGGCGTTCACCCATTCAACTTTCAGGTTCTATTTCCAAATAGCTCCAACAATGCCTGTTTTGCTTCAATGACTCCTCTAGAATCCACACCTCCTCGATAATCCACAGATTAAAGAGACTATTGTCATCTGTAAAGCCAATGTCGTCGTGCAATGATTGCCGGTGCACTTTAGCTGTCTGTGACCTCTCGTCGTCCAAACGGTCATGAAGGGATAGCAACGGGCAACAAAAAGTTCCTCTGTGAATGTCACATACTTTATCAAACTTCTGAACTCATCTGTCAATTCGCCAGCGGCTGAATGTTCCCTCTTTCAAAGCTGCACCCCCTACAGTGTACCGATTTGAGAACAACTATATTGGGAAGAAACTCGTTATAAACGTTGCACGGTTGGGAGGACAGAGTGTCTTTGCAATACATCGAGAAGAATGATTCCAGAGCTAACAATTGTTGGAGAGAGAAGTATTGATCAGGAGAGGAAGAGGTTCGCGAGGAGGAAGCGTTGGAGGTGGTAGATGAAGAGGACGAGTCAGGGACTGCAGACGTCTTGGTGAGGTAGGGATGTTCGATCGGCTTGCAGTTACCTAATTATGAGAAGTAGAGAATTTACGTGTCTCACGCAGTATTCGCATTTTCTTGCGACTAATTTGACGTCTACGTACTAGCAGCAGAAGCAAAAGGGTCGGCTCTAGGAGCAGTAATTGAAGGAGGTGGAACAACCATAAGAGACAGGCAAAAGTAGTCACAAAGTTTAGTATCGACAGGTGATTCAAATAATTTTTCGTCTGCAAGATTGAAAGGTCACCATTACGCAAAGTAGAGGTTACACCCTTATGTACATTATCGAGTAGGCTATCATTTGCGAGTACAGCATGCAGCAGTCGAGAAAGTAGAAATGACTGCATGATGGAATGACAGGGCGTAGATTGGATTACTACAAAGAATAAAGTAACAAAGGGACAGTTGTGAGATTGAGTTGTGGGAACCATTCATTTGGCTCCAAGGTGTTTGGATGCGTGACACAATTTGCGTTGTCCCAAGGTCGGGTACCCACTCTAAACGCCTATTTTGTCTTTGGAGCAACTTTTAGTCGAGAAAATCTCGAAAATGGCGGATTTGAAAACGTCAGGTGAGTAGTCGAGACGCAATTCTGTAGAATAATATACTTTTCAAAGCATCCGAGTCTCTTGGTGGTCCAAAATACCGCCATTTGCCTGCCCACGACGTTGTGAATTATGCTTCGTCAACAAGAACGTTGAGCGACTAAACTACAAGAACATTAAGCAGCTTTCCGCAATCAAACGTCTCGCCTCGATAACTTATCCTGATCCCCTGTATCGGGAACAAGCCTCTGTCTATGCCTATAAACTCTAGATACGTCTCAAAGATGGACTGAGGTTCCAGTGGTCCTAGCTTTACATCGTTGTTCAAGCATATAATTCCACTAGAGTTGAGACGCAATTGAGAATGCAGCTTGACCACCTGGGCATGCGGCAAAATGGTACTCACGTCGTCCTCACCATTGCTCGGTATGCGGGGCATACTTTTCTCAAAGATATAGTTGGCGTTGGAGGGACGGATGAACAGCGACGGGTTGAGCATTTGCGTCGATTTGTTGATCACCTGAAGCTTCCACCTGAATATTTGACCTAGTTTTACGTTTGTATCGCCTGAAAAATGGAGCTCCAAATTCTGTAGCCCA
>JAJLWQ010000018.1:40212-85269 GCA_030570875.1 Citeromyces matritensis
TGGAGAGAGAAGTATTGATCAGGAGAGGAAGAGGTTCGCGAGGAGGAAGCGTTGGAGGTGGTAGATGAAGAGGACGAGTCAGGGACTGCAGACGTCTTGGTGAGGTAGGGATGTTCGATCGGCTTGCAGTTACCTAATTATGAGAAGTAGAGAATTTACGTGTCTCACGCAGTATTCGCATTTTCTTGCGATTAATTTGACGTCTACGTACTAGCAGCAGAAGCAAAAGGGTCGGCTCTAGGAGCAGTAATTGAAGGAGGTGGAACAACCATAAGAGACAGGCAAAAGTAGTCACAAAGTTTAGTATCGACAGGTGATTCAAAAAATTTTCCGTCTGCAAGATTGAAAGGTCACCATTACGCAAAGTAGAGATTACACCATTACGTGCATTATCGAGTAGGCTATCGTTTGCGAGTACAGCATGCAGCAGTCGAGAAAGTATTGATATTTTTACGACGAGATGGCATGGCGTAGATGATAGGATAACTACAAAGAATGAGTAACAAAGGAAAATGTTGTGAGATTGAGTCTTGGAAACTATTCAATAGTCGCCAAGGTGGTCTGCGTCACAAACACATCCTTACATATGCATTTTGCTGCGGAATAGATTCTCAGCTTACGCTTCGTAGTTACAAGACTAAACCACAAGAACATTGAGCAGCTTTCCGCAATCAAACGTCTCGCCTCGATAACTTATCCTGATCCCCTGTATCGGGAACAAGCCTCTGTCTATGCCTATAAACTCTAGATACGTCTCAAAGATGGACTGAGGTTCCAGTGGTCCTAGCTTTACATCGTTGTTCAAGCATATAATTCCACTAGAGTTGAGACGCAATTGAGAATGCAGCTTGACCACCTGGGCATGCGGCAAAATGGTACTCACGTCGTCCTCACCATTGCTCGGTATGCGGGGCATACTTTTCTCAAAGATATAGTTGGCGTTGGAGGGACGGATGAACAGCGACGGGTTGAGCATTTGCGTCGATTTGTTGATCACCTGAAGCTTCCACCTGAATATTTGACCTAGTTTTACGTTTGTATCGCCTGAAAAATGGAGCTCCAAATTCTGTAGCCCAGTGACATTGGGACTTCGTGATAAATTGGAAGACGATCTCAACGCGCTCTTCATGTCTTGACTTCGCTGCAGATTTGACATGGAAAACTGTCTAGCTTGAGAAAGCGATCTATAGCTGGAGGTGGCATGCAGAGAGTTTAAAAGTGGAGGCGCCGCTATGTTAAAGTCGACGCCTGTGACCCAGGTTGTCTTGAGCAGGTCTGAAATAAACTCAAAGGTGCCATCGTTGGCGAGTTTCTTCATTCTTATCTCTGCAGTAACCGTAACGGGCTTTATGGGACCGTCAACCGTGTCGCTTTCCTCATTTTCAATGCGGTAAGTGAAATTGAGGTTATCTCTAGGGTTTAGCTTGATGGGGAATTTTTCAAATAGCGAGGAGTTCAACGACTTTACAGATCCGCCTTTGAAAGTGAGCGATAGGGCAGATATTTCAAGCCCCACATTGAGCTTGACAACTTCTTTTGGAATCCCCAAATCTAGCGTCACCAGCAGTAGTTCGTCTCTTCCAGCTGGCTTTGTGGATTTGAGTCTCATATTTATAGGTGGGTATATCGGGTTTTTGTAGTTGGCAGTGAGATATATCCACTCTGATGTGAGTGATTCATTGAGTCCTTCTTTTTCAACAGACGGAATTACACTGGAAATAGGCAGAACCAATGGATTCAAAGTTCCGTTCACCCTCAATCCTTCCAGAAGATTTTCATCGTGACTAGCGTCTTTTTCCACATCTTCCAAAGCGGTGTTTTGTAATTTTGCCACAACATCAATAGAAAGCCATGGACTTGCCAGCTTTCTTTTGGGATACGAGGCAGAGAAGTCAAACCTCCAAATTGTGTACATGGTTCCATTAACCTCTCCTGTTACAACTACATCTGAATTGTCCAAATTCAGAGTTTGGATAACGGTTCCAATACGACTGGCCTTGTAGTCTTTTTCGATTAGTTTGATATTTGCTGTTATGCTGGCCAATTTCTGGCAATGGTCTTTGAATTTCTCGAGTGTGAGTTTAGGAGGGCTGAGTGCGGTGCTCAGGACTATGAAGCAGAGGATAGTTTCGTTGAAGAATGAGAGCCGTCTATTTCCTGCCGTATTCAGTTGCTCTAAAGTATGTGGTAATCCATTTTTCGTATCAATTGGGTCACCAGGAAAGAACACCTGAAAGTCCATGGTTGTGGCATCCATACATCATCTCTGAGGTGATCTTAATAAATTGTGGCCGCATCAAGTCTTTGTGGTCTATCGAATCGAGAGCTATTTTGTTCAGTATCCTTACGACTCTGTCTACATATGAGAGCGAGTAGGTGGAGTGCTATATATACTGTAGGATCTAACCCCATGCTCACACCTGTAATGACAATGTGGTTTATATTTTGAAAGGGATGTAGGTCCTGAGGGCCTTTTGTTTGCAGGATTCATGTAATGCTGCATCTTCCAACTTCTACTATCTTCAAGCTCATCGTGGAGGCTTAGCATCTGAGGTAGAGTGGTTGGTACCATTGGGAGGGCACATCGTGCGCTTTGATCAAGCTGACAGTCTTCCTCCAATTTCGCCATCCAACAAATATATTAGACATCATTTGAGTTTTTGATGCTTTCCCCATCTTTGATGATTAGCCGCTACTGTCACTGAGATTCAGTTTTATTGTGTTTTCAGTTCGAGCCTGGTTTATTGAGGGAACTCATCCTGAGTACCTTCGCTCATTGGACCATTCCGAAGGTGAGCTTTTCTCGATTGTAAGTCTTGGCAGGTTGCACAAATCAGGAAGAATCAACACATGAAGCTCAACCTGAAATTCTACATTTGTTTCTACCCATTGTGATGATTGTTCAAGTCAAGCTGAGATGCAGTATAAGTTAAGCATTATCGGAAGCTTCAGCTCATCGATGCTGGCGATGGATATCTGGATTACGAAGCTGATGAAATTGATCTTGAGCGCGAGTCTCAGTCATATTGGCGTAAAAAGTGTCACTTTATTCAAAATCGCTTTTGGCCCGTCCAACCGGGTCTTTCTCACACAAAGAATAAATACACATCACATAGCTCAGCATTGCAATTGTTTTGTTGTAAAAGTCAGTTGAGAGTCGGCAGAACCGGCGGATCGGTTCGCCAATTCGAGAAAAAAAAAAACTTGGATCTAGATCTATTCCGGATCGTGTGGCTCGATTCGCGATCCAGAGGATCCTCGATCAGATCAGATCCTTTTGATAGTTTTTTTCGGAGGTACTCTGAATTCAGTTCTGTTTTGAAAGTTAGAAAGCAGATTGGCGAGGTGAACATTTCATACGATATATTACATGGAGTTTCTGGAACCCCAAGGAAAGCGTTGTCCTTGCCAAAGAAGTAGACTTTGAAGTAAAGACTAAAAACCAAACGGTGTTTGCGGAACCTTCTTTACTGACTGCAAGAGGGTATCAACGGGATATCTGCTGCTCTTCCACTTTCAAAGCTGTTAAAACAGGAAAGCTTCCCCAGGAGACCAAACGATGTGATACAAAGTTTAAGACTCCGTTTCTAGGTCATTTCCAGTGTTTGACTTTCGATGCTTAGATCAGTGTTGGATGACTGGGCTGAGGATCTGAATTGTCTATCCAAAATTTGGGTCGATGGAAAAGGGAAGATTCAATAACTTGCAGGAAACTTGGACTGTAATGAACAAGCCACAAGTCAGAGTGGTTCGTTGGCTCCAAATGGACACTTCGAAGGGCTTCTCGAAAGGGCCAAAAGGCGAGTAGAAATGGCACACAGCCGAGTGATTTGTCCTGTGGAAGGCCTCGGCGTAAGCTGGCCTGTTAAAGAAGAGAAATGTGAAGCTTCAGAGCTAGACAGGAAGCATTGGTTTTTCTATGGCTTGGTCTAATATACAACTGTAAATCTTGATTTAAAAAGCTTGAAGGTGATTTGCCTGTGGAAGTTGTCGAATTAAACATATGCAGACGGCGAAAATCAGCGTTCGATTCGATCCTTTTCTCTCCTTTCTCTCCTTTCTATCCTTTCCATTCGAATCAGGATCTGCTGAATCATGGAACCTTCCAGAAATTCTACACTTCCATGCATAAGGTCGTGCACCCACCACCACCACTCCACTGAGAGGCAATTGCTCATAGATTCTGCATTATTAACTCAACATGTCAGACTGGGATTCTGTTACCACAATCGGAAAGAAGGTTCGCGTTGGAGGCGGCGGGCCGAGACAACAAGTTGCTAGATCCGCATCAGCCCTTAACGAGGCTAGAAGAAGTGGAGCTGTTCTTTCAACCGACAAAAAGTATGGCGGTGCCAACTCTAAGGGAGATCCTGAGGGTCAGAGACTCACCAAGATCGACAGAGAAAACGAGGTTGCACCTCCAAAGAAAATTGATGCTAGTGTAGGAAAGGTTATCTCGCAAGCTCGTTTGGAGAAAAAGCTCACTCAAAAGGACCTGGCTACAAAGATTAATGAAAAGCCAACAGTCATTAACGACTACGAGGCCGGAAGAGCTGTCCCTAGTCAGCAAGTTTTGGCGAAAGTTGAAAGAGCGCTTGGTGTAAAGCTTAGAGGAAAGAACATTGGTGAGCCACTTTTCGCGAAAAAGAAATAACGTTTTTTGAGTGCAATGAATGAATGACTTCACATCCAGACATTTTTGTAAAACCCTTTACTGTTTATTGTTTCCTTAGAGAATGGCTACACAGTTTTCGATCGATTTGGGCATCTCTGATAACGAGACATACTCTGTTCAGAACAAGACCCTCAAATTCGACTCGGCTGAGGATATTCAGCCGTACCTGAAGGAGATGGATCAAGTGGAAAAGTTGAGAAAGATTGATTTCTCCGGCAACACTATAGGGATTGAAGCCTCCAAGGCGCTCGCTTCCTCTTTGGTGAAACACAAGGACTCTTTGGAGGAGATTAATTTTGCCGATTTCTTCACAGGCAGGCTGAAGGACGAGATTCCGCAGTCTTTGGATTATCTTCTTCCAGCCGTTTTAAAGTGTTCCAAAGTGACAGTTTTGAATCTGTCAGACAATGCGATTGGTCTTCAGGCTATTGATCCTCTTGAGAGTTTCTTGGCTAAAGCGGTGTCGTTGGAGCACCTCATTCTTTCCAACAACGGTATGGGTCCTTTTGCCGGTGAGAGGATTGGTAAAGCTTTGTACAGACTGGCAAAGGCCAAGGCACGTGACGGAGAGTGTCCAGCTTCTTTGAAAACTTTTTACTGTGGCAGAAATAGACTGGAGAATGGGTCAGTAAACTACCTCGGGATTGGACTGAGAGCTCACAAGGAGTTGGAGTGCGTTCGTTTGTACCAGAACGGAATTAGGCCTGCTGGAATTGCCAAACTGCTTACCCAGGCCTTGAAGCATAATTCGAAATTGGTTTGTATCGACCTTCAGGACAACACTTTTACTTCAAAGGGGTCGGATGCTTTGGCTGAAAGTATTCCCAGTTGGAAACATTTGAAAGAGATCAATGTGAATGACTGTCTCTTGAAATCGGTGGGGTCTTATTCTCTTGTTTCGGCTTTCAAATCAATTGACTTTGAGTCGAAGCTGGAGGTTTTCAAGTTGCAGTACAACGAACTGGACCACAAGTCGCTCGCTTTGCTTCCTGAGATTATTTCTCAGAAGCTGCCCAACCTGAAAGCTCTGGAGCTGAATGGGAACCGTTTCGACGAGGACTCTGCTGTGATTGAGGAGATCCGGGAGATTTTCGAGGCGAGAGGATTTGGAGAGGTTGACGAGCTGGACGACTTAGAGGAGCCAGATAGCGACGAAGAAGAAGAAGAAGAGGAGGATGATAG
Organism: Citeromyces matritensis; assembly: GCA_030570875.1. Classification (NCBI taxonomy): domain Eukaryota; kingdom Fungi; phylum Ascomycota; class Pichiomycetes; order Pichiales; family Pichiaceae; genus Citeromyces; species Citeromyces matritensis. The sequence goes on from JAJLWQ010000018.1 coordinate 46,070, forward strand.
AGAGGAGGACGGTGCAGATCTGGCCGTTTTAGAGAAAGACTTGGCGTGTGAAGAGGAGCAAATTGTTGCTGAGGAAAGGAGCGAGGAGGTTGAAAAACTTGCAAGGGCACTCGATAGGGCTCTTTAATGAGGGAGCTTTCACAAAGAGGAATCGTGGTCGTGTACTAATCAGATGAGCTAGATTTTTTTTTTTTTTTTTTTTTTGTTTATTTGAATATGTCTCGTTTGATTGTGAAAGGACTTGCTCCGTATTTGGACGAGGAGAAGATAAGGAGCCACTTCTCGCGCCAGGGAAACGTCACAGATGTCAAGCTGATGAGAAAGAGGACGGGGGAGTCTAGAAGGTTTGCATTCATCGGGTACAGTAACAACGATGAGGCGGTTGCGGCTGCCAAGTATTTCAACAATTCCTTTTTCGACACCTCCAAGCTAGAAGTTGAGCTTGCGAAATCGTTTGCTGATCCAGACGTGCCTTTGTCCCACAGAGAGAGAAACCGGCTGCGAGAAGAGCGGCTTCAGGAAAAGGCTGAACGGCTCGAACGCAGGGCTGAGATGGACTCGCGAAGAAACAAAAGGCAAAAGATGGTTTCTTCGATCGATCAGGAGATTGAGAATAATCCGCAGTTGCAGGAATTCATGGAGGTGACCAAACCTCGTAATCAACTCAAGTCATGGGAGAATGATATGGTTCCTACGGATAAGAGAAACCAGGAGAATCGTGTGGAGAGTGCTGCGAATGATTTGAGTGACGATGAGTACCAGGATCTGCCAGGTGTGGAGAGGGGGGATGAGTGGGATGGGCTGCGGGATGAATCGCGGGATGAGCCAAAAGATGAGCCGGAAGAACCTGAAAATGAGCCTGAAGAGGAGCCTAAAGATGAGCCAAAACTGGACGAGACAGTCTCGGACTTGGACTGGTTAAAGGGGAAAAGAATACGGATAAAAGAGAATGAAGTGCAGCCTAATGAAGAGATTCCAGACAATGCACCGCAAGAAGTCAATTCAAATGCCATTCCAGAAAATAAAACCAAAACAGAACCGGTAGACAGAATGGAGAACAGAGAGGAGAACAGAGAGGAGGAAAAATCACCCTACGAACTAGCATGCGAACAAATCAGTGAAACTGGTCGTTTGTTTTTACGAAACATCTCGTATTCTGCCAAAGAGGCAGACTTTTCAGAGCTCTTGAGTCCCTTTGGCGAGTTGCAAGAAGTGCACATAGCCATCGATACCAGAACCGGCACTTCCAAGGGTTTTGCGTACATTCAATTTGCAGACCCATCTTGTGCATTAGAAGCATTCCAGAAACTCGACAAGCAAATTTTTCAAGGCCGTCTGCTTCACATTCTTCCGGGCCAAGTTAAAAAGGACCACCGTCTTGACGAGTTCGATCTGAAAAACCTACCTCTAAAGAAGCAGCGAGAACTCAAACGGAAAGCAGACGCGAGCAAAGCTCAGTTCTCGTGGAACTCTCTCTACATGAACAACGACGCGGTGCTCAACTCTGTGGCTGACAAGATGGGCATTTCCAAGTCTGAGCTTATCGATGCAGAGTCTTCTAGCTCTGCCGTGAAACAAGCCCTTGCGGAAGCACACGTGATTGGCGGAGTGAGAAAGTTTTTCGAATCCAAAGGGGTGGATTTGACGGCCTTTTCCAAAAAGGAGAGAGACGACCGTGTGCTTTTGATTAAAAACTTCCCATACGGAACAAGTCACGACGAATTGGCCGAACTACTCACGCCTTTTGGAGAGCTCAGAAGGTTTCTCTTTCCACCGGCTGGAACTATCGCCATTGCCGAGTACAGAGACGCACCGGCTGCACGTGCTGCGTTTGCCAAACTTGCGTACCGCCGTTTCAAAAAATCCATTCTCTACTTGGAGAAAGGCCCTAAAGATGCATTCACGAGAGAGCCTGTTAATGAGGAAAGTGTAGCAGCGGAAGCTGAAGACGCCAAAGATGCGAAAATATCGGTCGACGATGTATTCGATACAGGCAAAGATACTACTGTTGTGGACGGTCCTACGGTTTCTGTTTTTGTCAAGAACCTCAATTTCTCGTCAACGGTGCAAAGTCTCACTTCCCTTTTCAAGCCTCTTCCTGGTTTTGTGATGGCAACGATAAAAACCAAACGAGACGCAAAGAAACCCGATCAGGTGCTCAGTATGGGATTCGGATTTGTCGAGTTTAAAAGTCGTGAAAACGCAGAGTTCGCAGTCAAATCTATGAATGACAAGCCTCTCGATGGGCACAAACTTCAGTTGAAACTATCTCATAGACAGGGCTCATCTGCTGCTACTCCAGCACCCAAGTCTAAGAAGTCCTCCAAGATTCTCGTCAAGAACTTGCCGTTTGAAGCAACAAGAAAGGATATCTTTGAGCTGTTCTCTTCTTTTGGTCAACTGAGGTCTGTTCGTGTTCCTAGGAAGTTTGACAAATCTGCCAGAGGGTTTGCTTTTGTTGAATTCGTTCTAGTCAAAGAAGCGGAATCTGCCATGGACCAGCTCCAGGGTGTCCATTTGCTGGGCAGAAGACTTGTCATGGATTTTGCGGAGCAGCAGTCTGAGAATGTTGAAGACGAGATTGAAAAGATGACTCAAAAGGTGAAGAAACAAGTGGACACCACCCGTCTTGGAGCAGCCATGAACTCGGGCAAGCGGAGAATAAACCTCGATGGGGAGGAGGAGTTTGATGAATTGGCATGAAGAGACTTTGGATTTAGAGCAAGGGTTGAAGTTTCGAATTATATGGTGTGATTATTGGTGACACTGAGATATATGACTTGGATTACCGCGTCATAAGACTTCTCTACCGGGTAATCTGGTAGCATTGTTCATTGAATATATGATACTTTCCATTCTATGTACGTTGGAGCGAACAAAGTTTTAAATATTTTGTATTGATAGCATTTTGGATGATAACTTGGCAGTCTCCTGAGAAATTCTTTTCCATATATATAGATTCCATTGCATCCTCAATTATGTCATGGAATGTCATCTACTAATGCCTCTACGCATGTAATAACAACAGCAAGGTAACAATGTCTAAGATGTTTGTTTGTACTAAGCAGCGGCTATTTTATAGTTACCTGTATGTCGTTATGCATCAAATGATATTCCATGTGATAGCCAAGTGTCATCTGATGTCCAAATAATTATGTCTGAGGTCACCCGCTCTGAGGGTTTCATATGAGAACCTGACAACGCATTGAATGCTTTTTATTTGAGTGTCAGCAAAAGCTTCTTTTTATAAACCTACATAGTGAGCTGATCTACACAGAGTTACTCATACAATGCCGAACTATTACCAATAGGAAAACCTGTGCATTTTTGAACAGAGGGATAGATGCTCTGCCCTTCAAATGATATCAATTACCCAGGTCATATCCATTCTTCCAATGAAAGAACTCTGTAGGGCACCATGGTCACTACCAAATAGATGCAACAATGTGCAGTTGATAATGCCCTATTTATCACCCACAGGAGACTCGAGCTGCATATTAGAGTTTCAAAGCGAACCCTCTTTGCAATGCCTGGGGGCTTATGCGGTATTGGTAATGGGATGGATACTCAAGTCAGATTCTTTCATGTTGAGATGACACAATGCATTCCTTCTGAGGAGTCGGTAAAAGCACTTTGGTATCTCCTATCTTCAGGACCGATCCACAACTTCATGTCGTGAAACAATAAAACTGAAAAAATCCCGGCACACGAAAATAGGCGACCCTGCAGTATGAGCTGCTTACACACTGGACTGCATACAACCATTACGAAGGGCTTTGAACCATCCCATTGAGATTCTAATTGATCACTTGTAAGGAGGCTCGGTTGTACACAACAACCCCGGCTTCATCAGCTGGCTGGAATGGCCAACTTTGAACCGTTCAATTAACTCCCCTTGTATTTCCCTAAGGAATATGCAATCTACTGCATGCAGTGGGGCGTACTTATATAGTGGACTTAGAGTACATGCCCTCAAAGTTGGCATTCTGCCTTGTTTTTTCCACGGACCGCTTTACGGTATACGCGCTGCTTCGTAAGTATAATATTGTTGTAACATTGCGTATCACGACAGATGTAATATTCGCATCTGGACGAACAATCCCTGGCTCGAAGGACTGCTTATAGAGACTAATACAAAGACCTTTAGCTTTTATAGAGGCGCGTAAGTCATACACATAACCACAAATCTCTTTTGAAAGTGGCTAATCAAAAAAAGCGCTCATCCTCCACACAAGTTATACCAGGAAACGACATGCTGCACATTGGAGTTGATGCAAACTTGAACAAGCCAGCTTAACCGTAACAAATGGTTTGAGTGCAATTCAAGCAAGGTGACACTTGATGTAGCTCACATAGAAGAGGTATTTTGTAGGTTGGCTGTGAGTCTAAGACCAATCTCTTGTTCTCGGACTTTCATCTCTGTATATATACAATCAGTTCGATTCCTACACTTCGCGATATGTTTTCGATTCACTGTATTTCGGAAATGATTGTTAAATACTATTCTGATTCACCTGAAGAAGGCTTATTAACGCCTGCATCCCTGGCGGTATCACCGCTGAAAAATAAAGCTTGATTCTCTTCAATGATATAGTTGCTGATCTTTTCTCGATAGATTTTCTCTGCCTTTCTGTGTTTAGATTTTCAAGCTAATTAGTGTCAAGTCCTTAAAGTATGAAACACTCTCATTCTTGCGTCAGCCATACGTCTAACTAGCATTTTCACACTGTCACATAAGTATCCCAATGGGTTTGAACACGATCTGATCGGCGTACCTAACACCGTAAGCACTTCATAGGTACGCAACTGGGGAGAATATCGAACGAATACTGTCCAGGAGAAAGAACAGCTCCCTCACTACTATTTGCGTGACAATGTTAGTTTTTAAACTTCAGAGTTAGTGTAGCCATCGTCGCCTTCAGTTTGATCATCTACGAGCTAAAACAATGCAGGGTTGAGCTGTACTATTTTGTCAAAGGACCGACTCAGTCGCTTAGGATGACTGCTATATCAGCATTCTACGGTGTATGGACCCTTGTAAAAGTAACAAAAAACAACCAGAAAATGCGTTTTGTTTCAAAACTACACCTCACAACGAAGAATCCCTCACATTAATATACACAATCACTTTGCACTCTGCTTTGCCTTTTGCAACTTTCTCTTCTTCTCCTTGAGCTGCTCTGTTCTGGCTTCCTGCTTGTCGATACCGTACTGCATCTTCTTGTGCAGTTTACGTTGTTTGTTGGTCATCATGATCTTTTTCAGATCCTTCTCCTCATTCTCAACGTCCTTTGCACTTCTCTTCTTCTTCTGGCCCTTGGTCAAGCTCTGCTTTTCAGCCTCGGTAAACTCAACACCGGCAGACTCGAGCTCAAGCTCTCTCTGAGTGCGTTGGTCCTCTTCATCAGACTCGTCCTGGTCTGGTTCCACTTCTCCCTCAATGACTTCTTCCTCTTCGTCGTTCTCCTCAACAGCTTCGTCAGGGTTGTAAGATCCTGCGTCTCCCCATGGAGACAGATGCGGAGGAAGGGTTTCACCGGGGGCATAGTCTGAGACATTGACAAGCGTTTGCTTGTTGATACAGTCGAACACCCACTGCGGCTGCACGTATGTTCTTCCTTGAACCTTGTTGAGAACCTTGGCTCTGTCGCTGATTTGATGGGTCACGTTGGAGAAATCCAAATCGTCGAGACTCATAGACGAGTTGTTCAGCAAAAGCTCATCCAAAGAGGCCTCAGCAACAATCTTTCCACCGCACGAAACGATCAAAAACTCAAGAATGTCAAGGGGAACCTCTCTGCCTACGAAGAACACAAATCCTTCAAAAAGAGTGCTGGAGGGATGGTCAAACTTGGAAGGCTGCTGCAAGATGTCACCCGCGTTCTTGTTGGAATCGGTAAACTCGTCCAATTCCACAGTCTCCACGTTTTCCTCTTCAGCCTCATTTTCACTCTCTTCCTGAGCATCTTGGTCGGCCTTTAAAGCTTTTTCCATGTCCTGAGAGGAGATTTTAGTCTCTTCGGCATCGGTTTCAGCCTTTTTCGTATTGGGCAAAAGCGACTCACCCTCTTTATTCTCCAAAACGTATGCACTTATACCACCCACACCTTTGAGTTTCTGTGCGTTGATAGCAGGAGGGTACACCAAATTGGCATCCACATACAGCCTATATAGAACAAAATGCAATAGAGTAGAGTAGAACTCTAGAAAAGTGAGCATGATACGGAAATCAATGTCGGAGGGAATGGCATGCGGGAACTTGAAAGGAACAAGCCAGATCACCTCTTGTCCCTTTATGTTAGCCGAGTAGTATACACCTTTGATGGAAACAAAAACCTTTTTAAGAACCCTCTGTTTGGCAACATACGCCATCCATTGGTTGCAAAGAGTTTCAGCCTGCTTTACAACTTTGGCATTCACTTTGTTAGTCACAGGCATGTTACTGAAAAGAAACAACATGTTCAAACCATCGTCCAAATCACGAACAGCATCCATAAACGACGGGTACCTCTCTTTAATCACGTGGTCAAGTTCGTACTTGGGTCTGTTACTTTCCAATTTTTTCGCATCACCAACCTGGCCCTTACCCAGCGCCTTTGTCAGTTTCTTGGAAAAGGTCTTGTGCTCTCTGAATTTGGCTAGAATAGGCTCGTGCATCAAGTACTGAATGTCTTTGGAGTAGTAGAAAGTCACAGGGGCCGTAGAACCCTTGTTGGCCTTCTTCTTGTTTCTAGGCTCTCTTGGGTAGATCCCCTTAAAGATGCACAAACGACGAAAGTCGGCCAGAGACACCTGCAGCTTCTTCACGGCCTGCGTTCTGGTTATAAAGTTCTTGGCATTCCCTGATGTGTTTCTCTTCTTGATCTTCATCTTGGGAGGGTGATGATAAAAAAAAAAAAAAAAAAAAAAAAAAAAAAAATCCCTCCATCGTGGTGTGGGGATGCGCAGCATGCAAAAGATTGGAAAGCCGTTAGCTTCTGCTGCGGATATAAAGAAATTGATTTCCTCGCCCACGTGGTCCGTGAAGAAGTTTTTCGGACGGCCAAAAAGTAGCTCCTTGAAAGAAGTGGGAGAACCGCAGCTTTTGAAATGTCTTCAGTTAGCCGGGTTATCGGCAGATATCTCAGCTGAACGCAAAAAGACTCTTCTTAAATCCTTGAACAACCAGCTTGTCTTTCTAGAGCACTTGCAGTCGTTTGAGGTTTCTGAGAATTTGCCTTTGGAGTCGAGAATCTTACCACATCATCCTAAACCTCTCACTTATGATGCGCTTTGTGCTGAGATTGACGGTAAGCAGAAGTTGAAAGAGAAGGGAGAAACAGGAGAGTGGGATCCACTGGGGTTGGTTTCTGAAAAGAATAAAAAAGATGGGTTTTTCGTGTTTAGAGAAGGGTTGATCAGGAAATAGCCTCTGTTCATCTTTGATCCATCTTGATCCATCTTTGATGCGAAGCAGAAAAGGTTTCATCCATTGTATTAATTATACATAGCTTCAAGCGGTATTACCTTGAACGGAAAGAAGAAGGATGTCAACTTCTGGGAACGCTATTATCTACTTTTAGGTAAGAGACGTAAGGATTAAAGTGCCTTCAAGCTAGGAGGTTATGAGTCCTCTCAATGGTAGATATGTTGGATGCTTTGTGCTGGGTGTACATATTGAAAAGGGTGATTTGTGGCAATCAGAGTATCTGTTAATGTACTTTATATCGCGCCGAGTAATACACAACCTGATGTGCATCTTCACGGATTATCGGCACGGCTCCTTCCGACAAATCACCAGACGCACAGCCTTCAAACGGTGGTGGGAACGCAGTATGGAGCTATTCCCAAGAAGCCTTCACGCGCTGCGCGATGGAGAATGAACTCATGATATCGCATAGAGTCGCTCATAAAATCATGGGTTATGACGTTTGTGAGAAAGGGAGAGGTGGTGGTTGTCCAAGAATTCAACCTTCACATTATACAGCAACCCCTGTGTTGCGACTTATTCTTCCGCTTTGAACCAGATCAGAAAATGCGTTCAGCTCACTCCCATTTTGGAGAACATTTGGCTTGAAACTAATTTATGAAATCGGATTTCATGAAACCCTTCGTGCGTTATCGACATTTCAAAACTCCCAAACGAGAAAGGAAAAACATGGGAATGGGATTTAGGTTGATCGGTGTTTTCAGTGAAAGCTTTTGGGACAACCACCCAACAAGAATGGGCTCTCGTACAGACCAGTAAACAGGAGCCAAAAAGAGAAATAAATATAAAACGAGTGCCATGAGGCACCCCTGACTATTGATCTCAAGGCTTCATTAACTCGACATCGAATTCCTCGTATTTTAAATGTCATTGTATACCAAATCATTCAGCCTAGAAAAACAAGGAGACAAGAATCAAAGACTGTGCCAGCACTACTTGATCTAGAGCTTTCACAACAGGATTGATTCTTTGCTAACGGAAAAAACTGAAATTTCACCAAAATGGAACTCTTGATCGCGGGCTGATCCTTACATGAAACTCCTCTCTGAAGCTGATCAAAGTTTTGTTTTTTACCAGCTCTGTTAAGTACGTTAAGTAGATGAGGTCTCTACAGTGTTCGGGTTTCCACAACTCTTTAAAGCGCCATGATACCCGAAAAAAGCTGGAGATGTATATGAACTCAACCCTGCATTAATTACCTTGGTTTTTTTGGTAATTCTCTCGAACTCAACTGAAAATTAACATATATAGCGTGATCAATTATCCGCGAGAGGTTTGAATGCTCGAAGTTGATAGTGAACATCCTCATCGATTTTAGACCAGAATCTGAGACTGTTTGGACACGCGGTCAATTTAACAAGGACTTGATCCATTTAGCGGGCCTCTTTAGTCTGGAGAATGTATGGTACAGTACATCTCATGGAACATATTTTCAAGATTCTAGTCTCATGAAAGTGCTTCAGAATGAACTCGCATCTGTTCTGGCTGAAATCATAAGCGCAGAGGTAATTGGGGGATATTAATACCATACGGTGACAAATGAAGGAAACAGAACGCTCTTCTTCCATCTGTGGAGTAAAACCAATGCAAATCAAAACTCTGTGGAGAATAGAGAGTGGAGGATATGATTGAAAATTGCGGGATTGGAACATTGTGAGAAGCAGTAGTTACCTAATTATGAGAAGTGAACGATTTAAATCTCTCACGCAGTCTTGTCGCTTTCTCGCGAGTGAGTTGACATCTCCGTTCAGTAGTAGCAGTACTTAAAGGAGGTGGGACAACCATAGTAGAAAAAAAAACAATGAAAATAGAAAAGGACAGGCAAAAGTAGCTACGACGTTTTGTATCGACAGTTGATTTGAGATATTTTCTGTTTTGCTAGAATCAAAGGTCACCATTGCGCAAAGTAGAGGTTTACCCTTATGTAAATTATCGATTAGGCTATCATTTGCGAGTACATCAGGCAGCAGTCGAGGAAGTATAGATGATTTTATGATGGAACGCATGGCGTAGACCATTGGATGACTACAAAGAATCAAGTAACAGAGGGGAAATGTTGTGAGATTCTGGACGCGCCAAGGTGTTTGGATGCGTGACACAAGATGCGTTGCGCACAAACACATCCTTACATATGATTTTTGCTGCGTCTCAGCTTACGCTTCGTCGCAATTAAACGGTGAAATAAGGGCATTTTGAAAAGTCATATCAATGAAAAGAGTCTCACTCATTGCACTTTCTTCAGGGGTCGTATACCTTGCATACCTGATTATCCAAAGAAAGAAAGAAAGAACATCAAACAAACCTCCCTCTGCGAAAAATGGGATCGACGGGCTCATTGGGAACACACCGTTAATCAGGATATCATCTCTCAGTGAAGCCACAGGATGCGAAATCTTTGCCAAAATGGAAATGTGCAATCCGGCCGGATCAGCCAAAGACAGAGTAGCGCTTTCCATTATACGGGAGAACGAACGAGTGGGACTTCTTAAGCCTCACACGGGGAGTGTGCTTTTCGAGGGCACAAGTGGCTCAACCGGAATATCTCTGGCTATGCTAGCGAATGCGTTAGGTTACAAGGCTCACATTTGTCTTCCGGATGACACTTCTGACGAAAAGTTGGAGCTTTTGTATTCGTTCGGAGCCGAAGTTGAAAAAGTGAAACCCGCTTCTATTGTGGACCCCAACCAGTACGTCAATGTTGCCAGGAGACGGGCACAGGAGTTGACGATGGACAAAAAAAGCGATCGCGTAGGGGTTTTTGTCAATCAGTTTGAAAACGACTTCAACTGGCGGTGCCATTATAGTGGAACTGCTCCTGAGATATGGGAACAGATGGACAGAAATATGGATGTTTTCATCACCGGATCGGGAACAGGTGGAACCATTGCTGGTTGTTGTCGGTATTTCAAAGAGAAAAGCCAAAAGATTAAGGTTATCCTTGCCGACCCACAGGGATCGGGTCTCTACAATAGAGTAAAGTACGGAGTGATGTATGACAAAGTGGAAAGAGAGGGAACAAGAAGGAGACATCAGGTGGATACGATAATTGAAGGGATTGGCCTAAACCGCATGACTCACAACTTTTCCATAGCAGAAAACATGATTGACGACTCAATCAGAGTCACAGACTCTCAGGCTATAAAGATGGCCAAATATTTGAGTACCAACGATGGTCTTTTCGTTGGATCTAGTAGTTGCATCAACGCTGTTGCTGCAGCAAAATATGCAAGGAACTATGCAGAGAAGGGTTCGAGAATAGTTATCATAGTTTGTGATTCGGGCCAGAGACACTTGTCTAAATTTTGGAAACAAGCTCTTACAGTTGCAAATGATATTTCTTTGGAGAGTGTATTAATGTGAATCTACCACACTCTTCTCTGCACTGGCTTTCTTGTCTGTTTGACCCACAGTCCGTAAAGCACTCCCACCACGGTTCCTCCCAAATGCCCTGCATAGTCAAAGCCTCCCCACCGGAGAACACACCCTGCAGCGTTCCATCCTGTGAGTCCCAACAGAACGGTTGAGGCTCCACCAGGAACAGGAATGAAAAATAGCGAGGTGGCCATGTTGGGGAAGAGCAAAGAGGTGAATGCGAAAACACCAAAGATGGCTCCAGAAGCTCCGAGACTTGACGCCATCCAGGGAACCGCAATTAGTCGGGGAAACATGAGCGAAAAGAAGGAGGAAATCATGGCTGAAGAAAAGTATAAAACTGAAAATTTCGAAACGCCCAAAACCATAATTGCAGCTTTGGAAATGGAGAACAGAGCAAGCATGTTGAACCCCAAGTGCAGAGGGTCTTGATGAGAAAACGCAGACCCCATCATGGACAGTTTTGACACCATATACTGCTTATCTAGAAGAAAGTATTTATATAGGTATTTTTGAATGCGAGCATTGGGACTTCTCCATGCTGCAAATACAGCAACATTTAAACCGATTAGCGTATACAAAAATGCCGTAGGGTTTCGCTTAAAGTATCCCAACGGAGTGTAGTCAAACAGGTACGGAGTTGCCAAAGCAATTAGCCCAACTGAACCTAAAGTGTAGAGAATGATGGACCGAGTGGAGTTGTCTGTGCGGTTGTTGTTGAATCTATTGGATGTATTGGAGGACACGCCAAAGTTGAATTTTGACAGTGACGTCGATGAGAAGGGTCTTTTGAATTGAAGTTTGCTTAAAAGTGAGGGTTGAATGAGTGTTTTTGATGGAGATTTCAGTAGAAATCCCCATCCACTTGACAATATCCGGTTCCTCCACATTGTGTTTTGGTCGATCCGTACACCATGGTCTTTGGTATTATAACAGGCAAGAGTCAATCATTGACTTAGGTGTAGTTGAAAGAGCTCAGAGCGGACGAATCCATTTGCTTGAGACTTTATTTTGCGTTTCTAAATAAGTGTTAAGTATGGGTGAGTTCCTACGGCAGAAACCACAAGTGTGGCTTTCCTTGACGGTATTTCATGTGATATTTTGAGAAATTTGATGAAGTAGCGAAGAGGCTTAAGGATTCAATTCCCGATTTCAAGTTCGTCTTCATCATTGAAAGAAGATATAATGGGTAAAGTCTATCCAGGATATCATACACTTAAGTAGTGAAAACTTTTCACTATGTTTGATTATATCATGTTGCATAGAGAAGGTATATACCATCTAGGATTATTTACAAGAGGTCCAGTGAAAACCGAAAACTGAAACAAATGGTTGAAGAATAAGTCGAGGCATGTATCATATATATCAATCACTTCTAGTCACTGAAATGGGATTAAAAAGAGTAACCGTTGGTTTCAACATCGTTTTCCAGCTTAGCTCAAAATCGAGGCACCCGTTCGAGAGGATGGGTTTTTTCTTAGGAAGGCTTTATTGAAACAATGTGAGCTTATCATTCAACCGCGATTCCATATTACTCACACGACCAAGCTATACATCATACAAAAAAAGGAAGGATTTTCTCATCTCAAAATTTTTCAATGAGATTGCAGATGAGGCCCTAGCGAAGTGTGATAGATGACAGCGACAAGAGAACCTTCTTGACTGTGTGGTAAAGAAGGTGGTCAATACGACAAAAGGTGAAATGTAATCAGTTTTTAACTCAGTTGCTCTGCTATTCATTTAAGCAGTTTAGGTTAGATCACCACGGATATACCTAGAATGTTGCAGTTACTCACATTGACTAACACACCAGATTTGGGTTCTGTCACCATTGTAGATCGACATATAGCGCGATCCATTAAATCTAGAACGAGATATGATAATCTGCATATAACATGGGTACGCTTTCATGCCCCTCAATCAAATTAGTCGTAGCTGAAAAGGCTTGTCCATAGTTTCGAGAATCGTTCATCCATCGTATTCCGCTTGAACGTTCGACCTTTAAACGATGCTTTAGATAGAGTTTTTATTTTTAGCTAATGGCGTGAAGGCACTTGACCGTGCCCTAGCTAGTTTATGTTAATGTCTAGACAACGTACCAGAGGATGCAAGGGCACATGACACAAAGCGACAGACAGTAGACTATGCTGGGGATGATATTTTGGTCGACAGGGTATAATGACTCAATTGGATTTTCTCCAGTCACTGCTTTAGCCGATGTATCATTGAGAGGGTGTGAAAAATGTCTGTGCTCCATTTCGGATAGAGAGGGATGCAATGAAATTTGAATCTCATTATCGACTCTCTCATTCTATCTAGGTAGTGACGAGAGCTATTGATTTATGAGACTTCAAAAAAGAAAGAAGCAGCATATTTCTTCCTGAAAAGAAGCACCTTGTTTGAAAGCTTTTGGTTGATTTGAGTAGTCACTATTACTGCGACAGCCTGCAGAGTGTCTTTCCTTTAATTGAGCGCTTAGCCGTAGAGATAAATATGCCTGTTCTAATTTTTTGCTGATGCAGCCAACTTTTTTCAAGCAAGCCTTCACTAACAAAGTACCCATTCGACTTGGGAATCAGTTCAATGATAATCTTCATGTCCTCAACGCCGTCATGAGATTCAACCTCTAGGAGAGCTCAAGAACAACGCGTAAGAGAGGCAACCACCTCTACCAGTTGAGTAACCTTTGAATCAATCAAATCATTCCATCTCCCACCAGCAAAGAGTGCCATTTCAAATTGTCTAGCATAAGACACAATCCAAAATAAATTGTCATCTTTTCTAAGATTTAGATCTTGAGATCATCTCTGAAGTAAAGTCCGCCAGAAATAAATCTCCAGATTATCTCTTCCGCTTCGCTTCAGAGATAATTCGCTTAAAAGATTATCTCACCGACGAGATATACGACTATCCATACTCATTCTATCAGGAATGATGAGCTCAAAAAGACCAGAAAGCTCGGATTTCGCATTTTCCAACTCCCGCGAAGCCTTTTGATAGCTATCGAGATCCGACATTGACTCTATCGACACAGATGTTTTGACTATATATTTTCCCGAGGCATCCAAAAGACGTAATTCCACAGTATCAGAAGACTTGTCCATATGCACGTCATCATCACCTTGAACTTCGGTTTTGACAAATATCCTGAAAAACTCAATAAGCACGTTTCCATGATAAAACCTGAAACCTTTCCACCAATATTCAAGCTCAGGCTGAAGTCCCAGTTCTTCAAGGTATCCCACCAAATCATCTGTGGCCTCTACGGTGAATTCGTTAATTGCCTGTGAGGAATGGGGTCTTTTACCAGCCAATGGAATGTCACTCACCTGAAGTGTCCATACATTCTTATTAATATCCCATTCTTGAGAAGAGAAAAACGAGCGAGCGGATTCAATGCCCTCAGAATTGGTGCTTTTATGAGCCGATGTCCACGTAGTGTTCATTCTGACGTTATACTGTTCGATCTGGTTGATTTTTCCAGCTTGTGGAGGTGGATCAAATGGGTATTTGGGCCGTAATATCACCGTGTGGACGCACAGGTCCTTTGGCTCCATTCCTGTAAGGACTGTCAATGACGAGAGAGTTAGATTGAGCTGAGAAGTGGAGACAGTGGAGACTAATGAGAGCTGCTGGACCATGAAAATAATTTGAGTGTAAATCGAGAATATCTCTGAATCTCTGGAGCGAAGTGGAAGAGATAATGTCAAGATTGCGATGGCTACGAGGGAAGGCTATGAAAGATGAAGGATAAGGCTGAGTGGGTGAGTAGATTGTAGAAAGGACTCTTTGAGTAGCCAGGACGGGACACACTGGAAATGGCAAAGGCTCATGTTTCTTATGATTGTATAAAAATCAGGCTATAGTTCTATCGAATTTGCCGTTTGAGAGTGAGCTGACCGCTGTTTTCTCAAAGAGAATCAGATAGTCTTTTTCATCAGATCTGAGATTTAATAGCCCCCAAGCATGAAAGCTTCAGCAGAAGAATCGATTGGATGGATTTACAACTATAGGACTAATGAAGCAGTTTTGACAGACTGTCGCAAAGATATCAAACTCTTTTTCCTGATCCTTACTTCCCTCATGCAGTGGAACTTTACCTTCTTTTGGATATCACTGTCTATGACTCCCATATAGCAATGGTTGTGAGCCTGGTTGATCTTTATATAAGTAGGCTCTCAAACCTTTACATCCTGAGTTGTACTCTTCGTGTGGGTTCGCAATTATTTCGAGATATCCTGTTCGTCCCAGAAGGAAATAGTCAACTTCTTAGCCTTCTGAGAGAGAATGCCAGAGGGTGGCTGCGATAGGGTATTATTGAGTTTTTTTAGATTTCACAGCAGATTTATTTGTTTATCTGATTCTCAGAATGGAAATTCAAAGCAGAGATGATACGGCTAATTTCATGAAAAAAAAAAAAATTAACTCGAAGAAGCCATCTTCACCCAAAGTCTGACTGGCTTGAGCTCATAGCTACTCTCTACTCATAATCAATCGAGTGATAACAAATCAAGGGTGTGAAATTCAATAGGAACTTGTTTAAAAGCTCTGTCCTTTTCAGCATATCTTTTGACGAGATGAGAGACCATCCATGGCTGGGTCACCTTCATCATGGTTCGGTCGCACTAGAGAGCTACTGCTGTTCTCGTTAGTTGCCATTGTCGATGGGTGTAAAATGGGTATTCTCTTCTGTATAGAGAATTACCACCCCAGTTGTTGTATATTTCAAACACAGAGGAAGGTTACCTCCTTATATACCGCCAGTAGTCTGTGCAAGATGCATAGTGCCTTGCCATGCTGGACAATCAGTGCTGTCTATGTATTTGAATGACGTCTTATGCAAGAACGATTTAAGACTATGGTTATGTTGGCCCGACAACTGTTATTTAGCTAAATGGCTAGGCAAGAACTTTACCCATAGGAGATTCGGGCTGTGAATACAACGCCAGGCCTCATCGGTTCATGGAGCGACCGTTTTTTAAGTCTCTTGGTTCAACTCCTTACATATGACAATAGGTCGATAAGGGGTCTACTGCATGCGTATGCATCCGCATATGCAGTAGAGCATGATGTTTGGTCTTACGCCGAAGCAAGTGACTATGCTCAGATCACCACTTCTAGAAGGTGACTGCCGTGGACATTTTCCTTCCTGGAAGTGAATATTTTTGCGAAGTAATCTTCCCTCCTTGTGTTTCGTAGTAGCTAGTTGGGGGTCACAGTAAAACGCTGTTTGTTTGGTATGTGTTGTCATGTTTAATACTTACTCTATGGTTGACATATGTCTGCACAACGTCGATTGAGTACGTTTATCGATGCGCTCGAACTTCACAATTCATGTGCATCCAAGAAAGTCCAGAACTTGTATTATACACCATCAACGGTGGAGCGGGTGATTGCCTTTGCGTAGTGATCTGGAAAAGCCCGATGTTCTCTGTGAAGTGATTACCGACTCTTTCTTTTCTCACCACGACGAATTTTATAGGTCTAAGTACCAGCGTACTTGATTCATCCACATTATGGATCTCCCTTTCAATCCAAAAAAGCACAAGGGAACAGTGTGGTGAGCGAAAACAAAGTGGTGGAAAAGTACCAAAAATTTGAAGAGTGGGATTATCACCACTGTGAATATACTTGAAGACGAAAGGTACTACTGGCTTCAAGTGCGAGACCCGAATCAATCAGCTTGCCTGATATCCAAGATGGGCTGGTGAGGAGGTGAAGAGGAGTCACCGGCCAATGAGACATGACCTATGCAAAATCAAACTCGCAAAAATACCATTCTTAGGCCTTCCATAGAGCAATGATCGCTTGAAAGCCCACCCACGCATATGGTCATAGATGCATAAACAGTTTCGCTTTTCTAGAATGATGATGAATTTGAACCGGCAACGGATAAAGAAAGCACTGACTCACCAACAACTATCATAGCAAATTGACAAAGCATTAAAAATTCTTCAGATAATCAATTAGCGATAAAATAGCCTATTCATAAATCATTCTCTCTTTTTCTCCGAGTCAACAGAGTCACCACCGTCTTCGCAAAATGCCATAATAATATACCCAATCAGAACAACATTAGCGGCAAAAGCTGCCAAGCCTCCGGAAACCATTGCATTGCCATCTAAGGTTAGTATAAATATCCTTTGAAAAACTCACCAGTCAGGTACTGCACCAGGAAAAAAACACCAATCGGTCCTACAACCATCAAAAACGTGAAAAGCATAAGCTTCTTCACTACTGCACTTGTTCAGTTAGCCATAGATACCACCAGAAAAGAACACACTCACACTGGTATATCTGCCATAGTTTGTTTCGTGGTCGTGCGCTACTCGATCCACACACCACCAGAAAACCACCCGATTATGAGACTCGTTTTGGCTGCATTGACCCTTGTTTCATCGGCATGTGCTTTTGCCAATACTTCGCCCTTTCTTTCGAGTGTAGCTGGGATCGAAAAGCTGCCCTACACGATCCACTCGCAAAGTCTAGGTCAGCTTTTAGAGGGAGCCTTATCTGAGGTATGCCAGTCGGGCCACCATCTCATTACAATCAAGGTTCCGGGTCTAGACTCTGAGAACCTCCAATCTGGCATTGTGAAATATCTGCCTCAGGAAAACGTTAAATTCTCTGCCCATGTCGAGTACGGAAAAGACGATGAGTTCTCGCCCTATGGAAGCTGTTCCATTGAAACCGCACGCATAAAAAGCGAAAAAGATGACTCATGGCTGTCAGAAGTTGAAAATGGTGCGGGAAAGGCTGTAATTCTGACTTTGCCTAAACTGTCCTCCTCAGAGCAGCGCCAAATGCTCGATACAGTTTTCGCCAAACTGGACGTTCTTCTCGATGGCGCCGTAGACAACGTTATCGTTCAGGGAGTTCCGACTTTCGAATTGATTGGTCAAGACGTTTATAACGAGAACCTTGGCGAGAAGAGCAAAAGAATCGAGGGCGAACAAGTTGAAGCTTTGGAGCAGGCCGAACAGGATCTGGAAGACGCTTTCAGAGAAATCGAGGCTATGATTGAAGATGACTCTGAAGTTACCATCATGTCTAATGGCTCAGTATTTGATAACTACGGGTTCTTTACCCCGGGAATTTGGATGTGCACTTTGATCTCTCTATTCTTGGTGTGGATCTTGCTGAACGCTTTGAAATGGGTCAGCAGCTTGCAGGTGAGTTACCAGGCGTTTGAAAAGCCGGTGACTAGCAAAAAGACTCAGTAGTTTGGATAGTAAGATGTGGAATATATGACTCACTTGGTTTTTCTATGGTATACAGGCTTCTATAATACATGGCCTAGGGTTGACTAGACTGAAGAAGCAGCCTGGTGTACAGACTTCTCTGGGTATCCCACTTGAAGATCTTTTTGTATCAACCGCATTCATGGCGGTGTAGCTGCAACCTCTGATAAATATCATCTCTAGGATTGAGAGATTTGGCATCGGGCTTATCATCTTTGCCTCTTCGTTAACACAACCGCTGTTATGGTTGACTTACTAATGGTCTTAAAAGCCGAGAGGTGAACGTACCATATGCGGTGGACTAACAAAACTTGCAAAACTCTTGCAAGATGGCTGATGAGATCTTTTTTCAACACTAAAACAAGTATGATAAATATGCCAAACATACTTCTGATGTTCTATCAATCGTTAAAGTCATTACAAGGAAACTATAAAGAGGTAACATCATCTCATAGCGACAGACGCTACTACTAATCCGCTATAGTAGGTCTAAACCAGATTTGCAGTTTTGCTTCACACCAAGAATTGATGACTATTTTAACCATTTGCGGGTAAGCCAATCTTTCATCTAAACACAATTGTGCTTTTCGTAGAAAATGGACTATCGTCGCTAATTATGGATTTTTCCCTCGATTTTCTATTCTTCAGATCAGTGACTTTCAATTTGGTCAGCAGCTGCTAGTTTTCTTGTTCTTGTTGCACACCGAGTTTTTTTATCATTCTCGCCGATCGACGTCGTTCATGTATTTATATCGAAGAATTCCGATCAGTATAGTTCTAAAAGTATGGCAATAAACCGAACCGCGAGCTAATCAAGAGCATTCGTAGGAGACCAGGTAAAGTAGTTGTCATTGAAAAACCGCTTGTTAAGTCTTCGGTTCGGTTTATTGAAACAAAGTCGGTAAGCGTTCAACTTGTGTATGCAGTGAAATAGGGTGCTTAGTCGTATGATAAGGTGTAAAGCGAATTTCAGATTAACTCTGCTGGAAGGTGGCGTTAAGTCGTCGGATGAATCTCGAGAAATTGGTACTCCAGCCCATATGTGATTCGAACAATATCGTTATGTGGTGGCAGAAGACCTGACAGTGATCGACTATGAATTATATCAAAACGTGAAAACGCAATGCGCCACGAAGTTTTCTCCAGGATTATAATGCCTCGCCTCAAAATGAAAACACCAGCCTTCCCGTTGCCTAGGCCCTTGATCGATCAATTTGTCAGCCTATTGAGTCATCACTGCACGTTGTCAAATTTGACTATGATCATCACCTGAATCGTAAACTTCGCTCAACTGAAGAAAATTTGGCAGCACAGGATCTTCTCTCAAGATATGAATACATACATCTCATCCATAGTGACTGAGGACCATCTATCAATAAGGAGTCAAAGAAGGAAAACCCCGTTTTCTTGTGCCATCGGAAGGGAGTGCCCATAGTAATCGTAAACTAGATAAATGAGTAAATTCGCTCTCCAGACTGAGAGAGATCGAATCATATTGTTTTATGTATCACTGTAGCTGGTTATTTATCTATGCTTCAGTTGAATCTTGCACCATTATTTGAGGCTACAGGTGACCAGACAAGTCGTCGGATCAAAGCGAAAGAACATGTTCCATCAGCACTCCACAACAGGCTTGTTTCTACAACTTCATTAATGACAGCTGGCAGATTAACGTCAAACAATTTCGCCGCAGTTAGGGATGAGTTCATCACCTATCTCGATTATAAATACCTATTATCTCCCAAGAGTCATCATAGGCCGGGAAAACATGGCTTCCACTCTTTTCACCATTAAGACCCAAGAGAACAGAAAGAAGCCACCGTCATTGCAAAAGTGGTATAGCGCACAGGAACTCCAAATGCGGACTACAGAAGAAGAGATAGCCAACTTTGATCTTTACATGCACAGCTAGTTGATATCCTTACACCACAAATCACACGCCATAACTCAATATACATAAGGAATGATTTTGTAAGGAACCCTTCTTTCATACTCTTCCCATGCTTCACCGTACTTTGTACTGCACTTGTGCTCGTCTCTCGTCTGCCTGTGAAGCAGCAGTGTGGCAAAGTAAATCACGTAGAAATAGGTCAACACAGTGTTGAATCCTGTAGGCACACACCACGACCAAGCCATAAGCCAGTCTCCAAAGTAGTTGATATGCTGAGACATCCCCCACCAACCATCGCACAATAGCTTAGTTCCGCGCTTTGTTGGGATTGACTTCAAATGAGGAAGCTTTCCCTGGCGAAACTGTGATTTTTGGCTATTGGAGCCTTGGAAAATGTAGTATCCCAAACCAAACAGAGCTACAATTCCCGCCATCGATGTTGAGCTCACACTAACAGGATTGAGAGCTAGGTATCTTGCCTGCAAAGAGTAGGTAAATGGGACCCATGTGAGATCACCAAAAGCGAGCATAAAGCCAAATCCGTCCGTTGTGAGATCCATCATAGTGAGGCATCCTTCCTCGTTGAGGAGCCCATCGAAAATGTAGAATGCCTGCACTGCGTTAACGAAAACCATCGAGTTGGTTACATTATGTTTGAGATACTGCTGGTGCAAGCATGACAAGTTAATCAGTAGCCACAAGAACATGCCTGGTTTAAGCTCACAAAACAGCTTGATATCCCATGACAGAATACGCGGATTCAGTTCACGACCAATAAACCAATCAAACACAGGGTTTCCCGAATTACCACCAACTGCCAATATTCTTTCCCTCGTTCCCAGTCCATTGGGGCTCAGCAAGGGGACAAAAGAGCAAATATACACAAAACAAGCCAGTCCAAAGGAAAAGATCATGGAAACAGTCATGAGTGGAAGTAGATTGTGGTAGAGGTATTGCAATTCAGGCATTTCACCATTGGTCTGATAAAATCTCCCCATCAAGAGCATCACCAAAGTGGCACTCATACTCAAACCATTGATATTATACTTGAGCTTACGGCCATCCCTTAGCTCTACACCTTCGAGTCGTTTTACTCGTGGGTACATTTTGCTGTTCATCACCTGATCAGCCAACACAAGGCCAAAAAACCACCGACAGTAATTCTGCCATGCCTCTTTGTTGAATGCTACATGGTAGAGATTATCCCCTGTGAAATTGGACCTGAAGAAGTCACCAATGCTCTTTAGATCAAAGTGGAATCCACTCATCAAGTATTCCTCATTACAGCAGGAATGAAGCAGTAAGACAACAACGGGTAAAACTGTGGAGATGGCAAATGCTCCAGGGGTTCCGAAAAAGTCTCTCGATTCTGTTTTAGGATTCAGCTTTGAGTACGCCATTGGTAGTTGCGTGCTGCAGTGTTTTGTTATAACCTCTCGCTCGTTCCTCGTATAGGCTCATCGAGGTGTGTGGATATAGAGATGAAATTGGGGGGAAGGTCTCGATTGGTGTTATGAAATATGCAGATTGTGTTGTATATGAGTGACTCTGTTCAAATCAGTGGAAATTTCCATACAGCGCTCCAAAAATCTTAGTTGTCGAAATGGAGTATCGTGCGAGATTGATTACCAAGACATTGTACTTGGTAATACTAGGACCGGTTCAGTTGAATCGTAAGCTTGTAGCAGATATTATGATCATATAGCTATATGTGAGCCGCTCACTTGAAGGTATCACTATAAATCAAGGAGGTCGATCCAGATGTGGGTGGCCTTTACGCGTAGTCGACTATTCCTGCCACTAAAACGATTTGAGTTAGGTGAAAGATTACATTTGGTGAGTTAGATGTCTGAGGATACATGAACAATATAGGTGGAGTCATTCTGTAGATCTCATGATTAGGCAGCACCAAGAAGTGCCCACTGTTTCGCGGATGGTGATACACAAATTACATGCAGTGAGGGGCAGAATAAAACTTTGAACTCACCCGAGCGACCAATCATTATCACCTTGGATCTCTTTGATGAACCAAAACTGTCGACATAATCGATCAAGTGTTTTTCCGAACATGCACACTAGTACTACGGATGGATCCCATTTCATTACTGCCAACAAGCGAAAGGCTGCTTCCTGAGTAGAATGTGATTCATTCAACTCAAACGCCCCCATTGGTAGTGTCTATCCAGTTTGGATCAAGACATGCATTTTAAAGGAGCCAAATATTTGTCCCTCTCTTTTTAAATCTCTACCTTAAAGCATAACTGATATTGTTCAGGCCGAGTGTCATTCAACTGTATAGATCGTACGGTCGAGACCAGACACATCAATGGCTAAGTAAGCTAGACTAGTGAGAGGACTATGAGAGAATTATGTACACTCAGAACTCAATTCACTGGTGTAGAGCAGATGATTGTGACTCCACAAGGCGCAAGTTGGTTCAGATTAATGATTTCCTTTACTTTGCACTTTATTGAGCGCCTCAGCTCATCATTGACCGTTTTTGATGAGTAAATCCTGACAGAGATCATCAAAAAGTCTGACATCTCGGACTGAACTCTATGCTAATTAAGCTCGTCTTGGAGTTGAACAAAATTTTACCGACTCGTTATCGCTGGCAATTCCTTAGACTATGGTAAAACAAGGTTGACATCAGAGCAATTCAACCTTGTTCTCTTTATATATATAGACCTCCTTTTGTGTATGCCTTCTTTAAAGGACCTATCAGACAACAACACCACCCCTTGCCCACAGTATGTTCCCCTCGTAGAATTTGAGAGTCGCGGAAACGGAATGGCGCAGTCCTATAGGACTTTTGCCGTCAACCAGTTTAGTTTCAATAGATTGGAACCCGAAAGTAGGTCACTACTGAGACAGCACTGGACTCACCCTGCGTATATCAGGATCCCCAACGCTGATTCACAGCTACGGTTCGATACATCGTTAGATAATCATCTAAGAATCCAAAAAGATGCAGTATTAAAAGATTATAGATTAGACGCAGGACTAGACAAAACACAATAAACGACAAATGCCGTCTCGGAGTTAGGCACCGAAATCACGCGCGGTCACATTTTTTTTATGCCACTTCCTTGCACGGCACCGGCCGAGACAATAGAATGCCGTCTTGACGTGCATATACCTGCATAGTATCCTGCATGGATGCACCCTTAATCTTTGGCATAAGCTTTATCTCAACAGCAAAGAAAGCTTGCTGCATATCTTTATCTTAGATAACGCGCGCCAAGGATGTGGTTGAAACGGCTCGCATTGATAGAAGCCATTTCCCCATGCGGCTGTGGGCAGATTCAGATGATAGCAAGCCTGGTGAATAGGTATTCTCGACTCATTTGCAAGCTGGTATACTCCTTATACTCCATCTAGTCATCATCGCCCTTGATCGTTACATAAAGAGGTTCGGTTTAGGGAGATCATGAAAAATCACTTCGGCATAATATGCCGTATGCGCATGTAGGAACATGGCGCATGCATGGAGTCAGGTGCAATCGCAATCGGGTAACGCTATGGCGGGATCTCCTTGTTTATAAGCAGCTGATCTTCCCTTCATTTGATTCAAGAATGTCCGATATCAAACATGAGAAGGAGGTGATAGCCAGTGTGCGCAGTAAAGGAGATGCGTATTACATTCCTGCAGAAGAAGAGTTGGTAGCCGAGACTCAAACTTCCGGCTCGGACGCGGAAATCCTCGACTCTTCGCTTAGAAAAGTGCCGGCCAAGATTCCATGGAGTTGTTGGCTGGTTGCCCTTGTTGAGCTGTGCGAACGATTTTCCTACTACGGTCTTTCAGGCCCGTTCCAGAACTACATGACAACAGAGGGAGACGGGTTGGGTCTCAAGAGAACCACCGCCAACGCTTTGTCGTACTTTTTCCAATTTTGGTGTTACGTCTGCCCAGTGTTTGGAGCTTGGGTTTCTGATACTTTCTGGGGTAAGTATAAAACCATTTGTGTCTTTGCCATTATTTACGTTTTTGGGATCTTGATCTTGTTTCTCACTTCCCTCCCTGTGTCCATCAGAAACGGACACGGATTTGGTGGGTTCGTAACTGCGCTAGTCGTTATTGGTCTAGGAACAGGAGGTGTCAAGGCTAATGTTTCTCCACTTATTGCGGATCAGATTCCTCAGCAAAAAGAGCATGTGATAACCACCAAAAAGGGTGAGCGCGTTCTTGTGAGTCCAGCCGTTACCATCCAAACGGTTTTCATGGTATTTTACTTGTGTATCAATGTCGGATCGCTTTCTGCCATCGCCACAACAGAGCTCGAAGCTCATGTCGGATTCTGGGCAGCTTTCCTACTTCCTCTTTGTTTCTTCTTTGTTGGTTTAGCCGCTCTTTTCCTGGGAAAGAACGTTTACGTCAAGAACCCACCTTCTAGAAGCACAATCAACAATGCTTTTAGAATCCTCCTGACGGTTGTTTTCAACAAGTTTAACTGGGACTCAGTCTCACCAACATCCAGGCCCGAAAAGGAGTTCCCCTGGACTGACCATTTCGTGCAAGAGGTCAAGGTTTCCTTTATGGCCTGTAAAGTGTTTGTTTTCTACCCAATTTACTGGGTAGTCTATGGACAGATGATGAACAACTTTGTCACGCAAGCTGGTCAAATGGAAACACACAAGATCCCCAATGATCTTATGCAAAACATTGATCCAATTGCTTTGATCATCTTCATTCCAATCTTTGAGAGAATCGTCTACCCAACTATGCGCAGAATGGGAATCGCTTTCAAGCCTGTCACTCGTATCACATGGGGGTTCTACTTTGCTGCTCTATCCATGGCTTACTCCGCCATTGTTCAACACCTCATCTACAAAGCTGGCCCTTGTTACGATGCACCACTAGCATGTCCTGCTTCTAAAGACGGTACCATTCCTAATGCCGTACACGTTGCTGTTCAGACTCCAGCTTACGTTCTTGTTGCCTTCAGTGAGATTTTCGCCTCCATCACAGGTTTGGAATACGCATACACAAAGTCTCCTCCATCGATGAAGTCGTTCATCATGTCCCTCTTTTTGCTTATGAACGCCTTTGGAGCCGCCATCGGTATCGCCCTGTCGCCAACTGCTGTAGACCCCAAGCTTGTGTGGTCCTACACCGGGCTTGCTGTCGCAGTGCTGATAGCAGGAGTTTTGTTCTGGCTGTTATTCAAGCATTACAATAAGCTGGAAGACAATATGAATGAAATCAGTGCACAGGTCAACGTTGAGGATGACGCACAGTCTAGTTATGCTATCGCCAGTGGTGCTGCCATTGAGGAGAAAACGAGCGCGACTCAGGAAATCTCCAATCGCGTGTAGGTTTAGATTTTTACAATACGATGATATGTTTTTGAGGAATGTCTGTTTCATGAATTAGCTGAAGCGCCCTGATGTAAACATAGTCAACAATGTATATCCCTACACCTTCGAAGAAAAAAATGGATAATTGTCTACAAGTTCGTAAGTACCCCCCTCTCCCATTATCTCACACCAATGGTAACGTACCACTGTCAACGCAGGAAAAAGACCTGCTCGCTTTGTTTCTCCCATTTGGGCCTATAATGCAAATCACACAACCTCCAAATCCAAACAACAGAACATATGCAATAATTAAATTCGAAGAAGCTGAAGATTGCCAAGCAGCTATCCTAAATATGGACGGATTTCAATACTTTGACAACACGCTCATTGTCAGACGATCTCAGCATGATGAAATAACGGAAAACAAACAAGACTAGGCAAAGGAAACACCCTTCTTCTTGGGTTTGGTGTCATCTTCTGCTGCTTTTGATAAAGTCTTTGCATTTTTCCTGCGAGTAGCTCTAGCCAAGTTGGCTTTACTTTTCAATTCGGATTTTTTATCTTCCAATTTTTGACTCTTTTCAAGATCTTTTCTCTCCATCTCTTGTTTTCTCAGGTCTCTAATCTCTTCAAGCCTTCTAGACTTTTCGAGTTTACTTTCGTTGACGAGATCCTTGTCATCGTTGATTTGCTTGATCAACCGGCTCATTGTGATGTTGTCGTTGTCTGCAATGAACTTTTTACCCTTCTTCTTCCCCTTCTTGGAGACCACACCCGGTGTGATAGCTTTATTCAAAACAGGGATATCAAGGTCTTTTTCATTGTAACTAATCTCCTTTCTCTTACCATACAGAGCCACTTTCTTCAACTCTTTGGCCAATTCCTGCTTCTTGGGTTTTCTGACCTTGGACTTTGGGGTCTGTCTGGACTGAGAAGAGAGCTGGTTCTTTGCCTGAGAGTCGTGGAACACTTCAGACTCTATAGACCTCGTTTTATTCTGTGTCTTGGAACGTTTAGCTGTCTTGGATTGTCTTGGAGCCATCTCTAGTTTTTCTCTTCTATAAAATTATTTTTTTAAAATCATATAAATACAGTTACCCGGACATGTGAATGGATCACTCGCTATGAGACTCCTTCTCTCGAACACACGCCATAAACCTTCTTTTCGCTCCGTATCCCTCTAGCATCGAGGCCGCCAGCCACTCAAGCTTGAAGTCTAGAGGCACGCGGTACTTTTTCAGAAGGGGAACCATAAAAAATAGCGTTTCAGCTAGATGTATAGCCCACATTGCGTAAAATACTCTGGCAGTGATACTTTTCAAGAATTCATTTACTCTCTCAGAAACCAGCTGACTGAGTACGCTGAACACCATAGCCGGGAAGAAGTAAGCAGCTGAGGCCAAGAGAACCAGAAAAATAATGGTATAGTCATATAGGCAGTTTGCATACGACATCTCGTTAATTTGGAAATGTGAGTATCCCCTCTCCTTTGCTGCGTGTTTGGCCATAGTGACCAATCTTTCTCTTGCTTCCTTGAACGACTCCAAGGGCGGGTCCAATTCAATCACCTTCATGATTTCAAATTCAATGTCAAAATGATTGAATCCAATCGACATGTGATCCAATTCAATGTCTCTCAAAATGATGTTTGCAATCTTGTTGTCAACTCTCACTCCTCCGTATATGGCCAAGTAGTCTTCCACGGCAAGCTTGTGGTCTTTGTTCATGTGGCCGAGGATCCGGGCTTGTGCTTCTGATATTTTTGGCTGCTCCATACCTGTGTGTGTGTTTTTCGAATTTTTGATGGGTGCGAAACGAAAAAGAAAAACAGATAATGTTGGGGAGATGAAAAAGGTAAAACCCGATAAGCCCGTTCCTAAAAAAGAAGCTCGTTTTGCCAAAGACTGCGATGGATTGCGGTACTGGTTAATAAAATCAGAACCGTTGTCTCGTATCGACCCGAAAACCGGTAGCGATGCGGCTTTCCCGCTTTCTTCGCTTAAAGCGGTCGAGTCTGAACCGTGGGACGGTGTTAGGAACCACGAGGCTAAAAATAACATGCTTCACATGGCCGTAGGGGATGTCTGTTTATTCTATCATTCCAACTGTCCCAATCCGGGCATTGTTGGGCTTGCAATAGTATTCAAAGAAGCTCATCCAGACGAGTCGCAATTCGACTCAAGCCACAAGTACTACGCTCCAAAGTCATCTCGAGACAGTCCAATCTGGTGGTGCTGCGATATGAAGTACAAGAGGAAGTTTAGAAGAAAAGTCAGTTTGGCGGAAATTAGAGAAAATTCAAAACTACAAGATATGATGCTGGTGAGGAGAGGCAGACTAAGCGTGACTCCGGTATCCCCTGAACATTACAAGGAGATTCTACGTATGGAAGAGGAGGGTGATGCTGCCAAAGATTTGGACTGTGATTTATAGAGTCGTGTACCAACCGCCGTTACCCGGTCTGTTCACTATTTCTTCACATTTTCATCGAATAAAGTGAGTGACAAAATGTTTAGCCACAAGCCCACCAATTTGCTGCGTTCGGTATCCGACTCAGCATGTCCGGCATTGGTTCAGGCTCGTTACAAGAGGACGATTGCTTATCCTCGGTATAAGACAAAGGAGCTGGGGTTCAGGAATCCAAAGTCTCATTCCACTATATTGAGACTGCAGATGCAGTCGTTTCTTGGGCCGAGAAACTTCAAAGGAGACTATCATTTCAACAAGTACTTTTATGCGCCTCAGGATCACAAGCCTAACTACATCAAGCCAGACTTGGAGAGGGGCGACTCGCTCACTCTAACGAAGGAAGACGAGGCTCCACGTCAGGCCCGTATGAATCGCGGAAGGGAATTACAACCTTTTCCAGACAACCCGTTTACAAAGACCAATTTACTGATCAGCAATGAGCTGAAGGCAAAGATTGTGAAGGATATCGTACACAATCAGCTGCCCAGTCAAGAGGTTGCCTTAAAATATGGACTCAAAATCGCCCGTATAGAAGCTATAGTGAAGCTTTCCGAGATTGAAGCCCGTTGGCATCAAGAAGTGAGTATGCGTTAACCCTCCCATCACAGATGATGAAATTGCTAAAACAATATGTTCGATTAGTCTTGAAGACACATAAATGGTTAAACATCAAGCGCTGAATCGATGGGAGAAATTTCAAACCTTTACTAACATTTTAGAAGAGAATAACAAAAGATATAAAAAAAATGAGTGAGACAATGTACAAGATGTTTCCTCTTTTCAACCCACAGACAAATGCAGAGAATTTGACTGAGATTCCAATTCCGCCCAAGACTCAGAAATCGCGATTCATCACCATCGCCGAGTCTGAGCCGTTTGGTCCTCTTGATGCTTCCAAGTTACTGGGCCTTGAGCCTGCACAAGAGAAGCTTGAAAAGCTCTCTGAGAACGGTGAGCATGCACTTCATGCACACGCTCAAAGAGTTGTGAAAGAGGCATCGTTTTATGCTCCTGTCCTTGAGGGAGAAAAATCGGTCTTCAAGTTCAAAGAGGCCAAGGTGGGCCAGGTTGGTTACAGGTACGGAACTCCACTGAGAGATAACAAGGGAGACCGCAAGATCGGTTACGACGCATCCGGTAAAATGGTTTATTTAATTTAGTGTATATACTTAGAATCGAATGATGAAGGCATGACCAGCGTCACATCTGTCCCCTCTCTATTGTCACATGCAAAAGCACATGCATATGAGCCTCGGCTTTTTTTGTGTGGGGTAAAGTATATAAATACGCTTGCGCCAAATATAAAAAAAAAATAGGGAGAAACAAAATGGCCACAATTGAATCAAAACAAGGCCCGCGCCCTGCGAATCTGATCCAAACCGAAAGAAACGATGCAGCGTTTGACATTGACAAAATGCACCAGTTTCTAGAAGGCTCTGCTAAGGACGCACAGAACACCTTGAGCTTGATGCAGCAGATCGAGCGGGATCCGTACTTGAAGGTTGATTTTTCCTATTATGAGTCATCAAAGTCGAAAATCCGCGAGCTGACCGCTCAGAAAATCGCACATCTGGCCACGTATATGGAGAATGATTTTCCCGACTTTGACACTTTCACAAAACGGCTGAACCTGATCGCCGTGACGGACCCCGGTCTGGGAACCCGAATTGGAGTACATTACGGTCTGTTTCTCGGAGCAATCAAGGGAAACGGAACCGACGAGCAGTTCAAGTATTGGGCGTTTGATAGAAATGCCATCTTGATGAAGGATATTTACGGCTGTTTTGCCATGACGGAAATGGCCCATGGATCAAACGTTGCGGGTCTGGAAACCACAGCCACGTTTGACAAGGAGAATCAGAGGTTTATCATCAACACACCTCATGTGGGTGCTACCAAGTGGTGGATCGGAGGCGCTGCCCACTCTGCAACTCACACCGTTGTTTACGCCAGACTAATCGTGGATGGGAAGGACTACGGCATTAAAACTTTTGTTGTTCCGTTGAGAGACTCAAACCACGATTTGTATCCAGGGGTCGCCATAGGCGATATTGGAGCGAAAATGGGCAGAGACGGGATTGATAACGGATGGATTCAATTCTCAAGTGTCACAATTCCAAAATCCTACATGTTGCAAAAATACGCCAAAGTGGATCCTGAAGGTGAAGTTACTGAGCCCCCATTGGCCCAAATCGCGTATGGAGCACTTCTGGGCGGTCGTGTGACAATGGTTGAGGACTCTTTTAGGACAGGAGAACGGTTCATTACCGTTGCGCTCAGGTACGCCGTGGGAAGAAGGCAGTTTGCGGATAAGAAATCTAAGGGCCAGGAACTTCAGATCATCGATTACCCATTACACCAGTATCGTCTAATACCGTATTTGGCGTACGTGTATGCTATGAGCGTCACGTGCTACGATCTGAGAACGGAGTTTCATGCCACGCTTGAAGATCTAGACAAGGCTTCTCGCACCGAAGACTTCAAACAGCTTGGCGATGCAATCAACCGGCTCAAGTCGGTATTTCAGTCTTCTGCCTCTTTGAAATCTACTGGAACATGGATGACGGCCAACTTGATCGATGAATGCAGACAGTCCTGTGGAGGTCACGGGTACTCTGCCTACTCTGGTTTCGGTAAAGCTTACAACGACTGGGTTGTGCAATGTACCTGGGAAGGAGACAACAACATTTTGGCAAGTAATGCAGGAAGAATCATCATCCAGACTTTAGAGAGACTTGTGTCGAAGAAAAAGAAGGCAAAGGGAGAAATGGCTTTTATCAACAAGACAGATTTGCTGAATTCGGGTCCCGTTTTGAACAAGGACAACTTGTCTCAACTCAACGTGCTTCAAGAGGCTTACGAAGCGTGCATGTTGAGACTGGCATCATTCTGTTCTGAAGTCGGGAAAAAGAACGGAAGCGATTCTACTGGGCCCGAGAGGATTGTGCTTTCCAAATTGCATGCATTCCACTATATGATTTCGCACATGCGCACCAAGCTGGAATCTGCAGATGGCAGCCTTGTGCCTTGGGTTCATAAACTGTGTGAGCTGCTGGCTTTGTACCAAATTGAAAAGTTTTCCGGAGAGTTCTTGCAGTTTGAAGTGGTTGACTCTGCCGGCTTGAACGCATGCAAGCTACGTGTCAGAGAGCTTTGCTACGAATTGAGGAAGCAGGTTATTCCTCTGACGGATTCGTTCAAGTTTTCCGACTTTTTCGTAAACTCCCCGTTGGGTTGTTACAACGGTGACATATACACAAACTACTATTCTACTGTGAAAACTGCAAACGATGTTTCCGCCAACATCAAAGCTCCATACTCGGATGCGTTCGAGGCGATGCTTGGCAGAGACACTCTTGAAGCGAGAGAGAGGTTTCAGAAGAGTGATGAAGTGTTGAAAAGGCTGGGTTCAGATAAGAGTTACTAATCTCTGAAGCTATCTCTGAAGCGAAGCGGAAGAGATGATCATTTGATTGATTTGCGGCGCTAAAGAGATCTCCTTAAGATTAGTTTTTAACGAATTGCAAGTTTGATTTTCTTTTGTAGGGCAAGTTGCAATATGCGACACCTAACTCTCAAATTACGCGCAGATCTGCATTTTCTTTTATCATTTTATATACCTCGGTTTTCTATACCCTATGCTATATCATAGGTGGTTTCAATGGACATAATAGTGTAAAAAGCTCTAAACTATGTAAGAAAAGATACATTGATAGCAATTATCTCAACGAAAGACTAAATCCCGTTCAGGAAGCACCCCATAGATGTATTTTGTGGCCTGCATATCCAGCTCACACTCAGATCATAAGCATTATACGTCTGAAATTTCTTACATCGTGCGTTCCCCGACGTAAATATCAGAACTACGTGTAGCTTTTTGTTTTTTGACCTTTCTCAGAAATACCTGAGACCAAAAAAGGTGTATTGATCTGTCAAATATCATTGTTGTCGACGAAAAAGATCTCTACAAAAGTAAACAAACACAATACTCAGCTACAAATTCATGATATGGAGAAACTAATGGAAGAGCCCACGTTTGTGTCATGCCTGCAGCACTACATAAGCACTTCTGCATCTCCGGTCCCATTGAAGGAGAGGGAACTGAACGTCGCGTCCAATCGCACCATTGTGGAAAGGGCACTTTCAGTTATTGAATACTTTTCCCAGACAAAAAAGATCCCTTTGAAAAATGACGCGAGCAATGTAATATCGCTAAGTTTTAGCGTTGTCCAAAAGTCTCAAGGTGGCTTCACACTAAACAGTCCCTTTTGTCAGGACCTCTCAAAGAGAAGGTTGGCTTTTATAATACGACTTCTCAACCAAAATCAGTTCCGATTAGCTCTGAGAGAGATCAGTGATATGATTCATACAGCGAGAAACGCGTTGAGTCCATGTGGCTCTAGAAAGATGAAAGTGAATTTAAAAGATATGCTAAATGGGGTCCCCTTTGATTCATCTTTCCGCTGTGCGATAGTAAAGAAAATGGCCATCTCTCTCCATATTTTGCTTCTTGAGCTCATTTTAAAAGAGTCCTCTTCGCAGCGATCTAAGGGAATTTCATCGCATATGTGCAATATGGCAGACGTAAGTGCCTCTTTGATGAGTGACGGCAATCTCTATCAATGGATTATGTCACTTGACGAGGAAGAGCGACAAAAAAGATGTCTTGCACTGTCAAAAACGTGTTATGCTCTAAGTACATCTGTATTCACTATTTGGAAACTATGCCTTCTAAGCAAGTCTCAGGAGTTTGCATACCTATCTGGTCATCCATTAGAGCTCAAGGAACTCGATTCAGTTTTCCATTTGATGTTCAGCAAAAACCCCACCATGGTTCGTGATTACGCCGGTTCGTACCTAAGAGAACTGTGGAAACTCTGCAAGGACCCTTCGGTGGGCAAGATGGTGGAAAGAATGGAGCAAGATGTCATTTCTTCATCTCCCACCCAGATTTCAGGCTGTCTCGAACAGTTGGCAGCGGGTTCGTTTGACGAAGCCATGAAAATCATAAAGGATCTTGAAGCACCCTATGAATTGCCTCCCACGGCGATTTCGCTTATAAATAGAGCTACGAGGAGGGTTATCGAAACAAAAAATAGTTTCAACGGAGTGTGTGGGTTAATTAGCCTCCTGTCTGGGGCAACATACGATCCAGTATTTCTTCCCTACTTGGATGCGCTTATAGTGAATATCAAGACATGGGATGCTGCGACACACTCAGACCTTATTGTGCAAAACCTTGATACATTGATCGACATCTATTGTCCTCAAAAAGACGTTAAGCGAATACGAATTCTCTCAAATTTGCTCTATCACTTTGGCCAAAATGTGCTTGCAAGTGACACAAAACTTGCCATCGATCTTTGTCGGAAATGCATCGAATACGAAGAGATAATCGACGCAAAGGGCGAGAATCTCAAACTCAAATGTGAAAGAATGGCCAACACGCTGATTGAAGATGGTTTATACAACCAGGCAGCATTATTATGCAAAAGAGTGTTCAAGACGCTCGACCAAGGCGAGGATATCTACGCGCTCAAGAGTGTGTTCGAAGACCGCCTCGATCGAACTATGAAACTCGTCTGCAAGATTTTGATGAATTCTACAGCCGACCCAATCACTTTGTCCCATTTCTCGTCATCATCTCGAGTCAAGGACATGATAGCTTGCCAGTTCTTCCATATGGTTTCGTCGTACCGTTTTCCTCACAAGACACTAATAGTAAACAACCTTCTCAAGCAGTGCTGTGAGGAAATTGAGTCTACAGCTATGGTTTATCTCGCATATCAGGAGGTGGGAGGCCTCGACAATGTTTTGCCATGCAGACTAAGCTTGCAGAAAGATCCCATGTGGGAAGGTTTTCTTCTTTCCAATACGCTCATTTACGGCCGCTTTGATCACGAGAAGCTGAAACGCTCCATGTCTTGTTTGCAAAAGTGGCTGCAGGTCAAGGAACAAATCAACTCGTTTCAGATGTCGCATGTGACAAAAGTGATTGACTATCTGCATCACCAGGGCCTTTATGAATGCGTTTTCTCAATTGTTGATCAAGCCATAGACAACAAAAGTGGGGAATCGTTGGAGGTACTCACTTTAAAAAGAATGCGTTCTGAGAACGCTGCCAAAAATTGGAAAAGCCATTTTGAGACTATTCCCAGTCAGCTTGAGGCCACTCTTCTTCGCTTCGACAAATGCATACAAACCAATGACATAAAAGAGGCTGAGACTATTTCTGTAAAACTACTCAAAGTTATGCAGACAGATGAAAAGCTACAAATCAACAACAAAATGGGCAGAGCACCAATGGTTTCAGCTCTCTACTGGCATGCTGCGTTCTGCCACATCTACTCACTCTTGTCCTTTAAAAAAGCAGAATACGTCATAGCGGTGATCAATGCAAAAAGATGCCTCCGAATCCTTCAGTCTCTTCTCAAACGGTTCCTCCCTTCACTCTTGCAGTACGATTATTCGACGGGTATAAAAATGAGGCTGGCAATCGTCAGTTTATCGGCGCAATCGTTTGAAAGGTTATTGGACTCTTTTGAGCACCTCGGTCTAGCCAAAGATGGAGAATATTACGCAGATGAAATGGTCAAGCTTGTTGAAGAGATTCGGCTAGTCGCACCCATTCTTGCTAAATCTTTACTCTACAGGTGTTCCATCTTTCTATCGCTCAATGGTGATGAGCAGCGGTCTGCACAACTATTAGAGAGAGCTGAATCTATGGAACAGTTTGATCAGCTGTGTATCCTACGATTGAGTGCTCGTTGTTTTCACGACTCAGAATGTCTAAGCGAGCTGATCACTCTAGTTGCATCGTCTCGTAATCATTTGAGTGCTTCACTGAAAGTGGCCCGTACTTTGATCTTTGGGGATACACTGAACAAGGTTTTGCAACTCATCCCTGAGGAAAAAGAGTATCAAACATTACAGTTGAAGAGTTTGCTTTTTCAGTTGAAGCGAAAAACGACTGAGACTCCCATCTTTTCCAGCACTTTCGAATGTGTCTTGATGATGCCATCTTCGGGCGGAATCACTAATCAAGAGATCAGAACTAGCTACAAAACGGTTCTTGACAAAATTGAAAGCATAATGCTCACTGACTTTGTACGTCTACCAAGGTTGTGTGCAAAAACACTCATAGACCAGTATGTCTTTGTGAGCCAACTGCTTTCATATCATAGTTGGAAAGAGGTTATCTCTCACACTGATGTTTCTAGACTTCCCGGTATGACAACTGAACGGCAGCTTGTCATGTTCCCAGACGACGCAAGTAAGCTATTACCTGAAATGGATAAAGCTGATGACTCGACCAACTTTTCACATGACGAACTGATGCATCTTTTGCCTTGTTCGTGGCTCACCATAACTATCGACATCTGTTCAGAGACAGGGGATCTTTTAATAGCGAAAATAACACATCATGGCTCGATGATTGTACGACTGCCTCTAGAAAGGCATTTGTCGCGCGATCTGAGTTGCGAGAAACTCAACTTGGCTGATGTCTCTGAATCGATCCGGACTATCATACGCAAAAGTGACTTGTCGACGAAAAGTGAGAGAACTTCCAGTATAACCACCAAGGAAGAAAGGGAGCAGTGGTGGAGAGAGCGCAAGTTTTTGGATTCACAGCTCAAAGGACTTTTGTTAAGGATTGAGCAGTTCTGGCTTGGTGGGTTCAAAGGGGTGTTCAATGTGCAAGAAAGTGGAGATGTCTCCAGACTGAAAAATGGGATGGAAAAAGTACTTCAGAAATACCTTTCCGAGTCAGGAATATCCGATGAAATCGTCAATCTTTTGGCTTCGATGGATCCCACAAATGCTGAAGTCTCAAAGGAATTGGAGGATCTAGTGTACTTTGTTTTGGACTCGCTCGTCTTGCAGGGCGTGCAGATTGAGTATGACGAAGTGGATATGGATCAAATCTGCACAGACCTGGAATCACTGCTTGTGAATCATCACGAAACTAAGATTACTCAAACAAAGTACAATCACACGGTTCTCGTTGTCGGGAAAAGGTGTCATTTTGTCCCCTGGGAGTCGCTTCCTTGTATGCGGGGCAGTCCCGTTAGCCGGGTTCTGTCCTTGAAGCATTTGACAAGCTTGCTGAAGCACCACCAGATGGCTGTTTCCAAGAGGGACGGGTTCTACATTTTGAATCCCGCAGGCGATCTTTCCAGAACTGAAGCAAAATTCGATAACAAGTTTAGCGGTTTGCAGAGTTGGAAAGGTCTCGTGGGCATGAAACCGTCCGAAGAGGAATTTGTTGAATGTCTGAAAGGAAATCTATTTGTATATATGGGCCACGGTGGAGGAGAGCAGTATGTGAGGAGCAAAACCATTAAAAGAATGGATAAAATTGCTCCATCGCTACTTTTGGGCTGCTCGTCTGGTGCTGTCAAAGATAGTGGATACCTGGAACCGTATGGAACTGTTCTAAACTACCTAGGCGGTGGATGTCCCATGGTTTTGGCGAACATGTGGGACGTTACTGACAAAGACATTGACAAGTTTAGTCTTGCAGTGTTTGAGAAATGGGGACTCTTTGAGACTGGCAACATGAACATCTGTCAAGCTGTTGCGCAATCGAGAGCAACATGTCATTTGAAGTATTTGAATGGGGCAGCCCCCATTGTATATGGGCTTCCCCTATCTTTGGTTCAGTCGAAGAAGTAGGCAGCTTTGGAGAGAGACAAGATGAATGGTTTTGTTTGGCTGTTCAATTGAAGCGTGACGTCCCCTTTGAAGTATTTATGCATTTCTTGGGCTTCCTTCTCGTCCAAAATGCTCAAGATGTGGAATTTCACCTCTCCGTCAAATGACATGGGCTTTGAACTTTTGTCAAAACACAAATGGACTCTATCTCCTGTCATAGAGTCATCCAATTCAACTTTTTGGAATTCTTGAAAGGATTTACTAACGTTTTTCATGTGCCAGTTTCTGATTAGTTCGGCAATATCCTGCCGCGGCTCGATTTGGCTTTTGTCGGTGAGCAGTTTTTCATTCTCAAAAATGTCGCTCGGTATATACTTGTTCCACAAGCCGGACCCTTTAGAGTACTTTTTCCAGTCGAATGATTTAAGGTACTTGAAGTTATTATGAGCATACGATTTCATGCCGCTTCCTGCGACTTTTTCAAGAAAGGGCACAAGCTGGTAGGTTTCGCAACCGGAACTTGCAAGTCCGAGCGGAACAAGAGAGCTTCTAGGAGAGAATGTACGACATGCGCTCTCACGACGAATGGGTTCAACTAGTCGAAGTGCAAAGAGGTTGTGCTGCAAGTTGGGGTACGCACCATTGACCAAAAACTTTTCATCAAGCCGACTCGGCTTGCTGCTCCATCTGTGGAATTGGTCAATAAGCGGAGACTGAGGAATGGATTTTAGACGATTTTTCATGTTTCGTTATGCACTCGAAATGTATGGGTGTGAAATCTCATCTCTGAAGCGAAGCGGAAGAGATGACCTTATTTTGTGGTGGAAACGCTCTGTGAGACAGACTTTTTTGGATCGATTGCTCTTTGAGCTACTTAGTATGTGATGATAGGTCGGTGGAAGTATGTACCTAATCTTTAAATAAGCATGAAGGTTAATTTCTGGAAATGACGCAAAATCGTTATGAGTATCTTAGACATTCTCTGATTTCCAGAAAAACTCTTTCTTTTCTGAACAGCGATTAAATGGAAAACAAGCAGATATCATATACCTCTTGCAGCCATTGAAGAAGCTCTTTTAAAGAGTTCCAGAATGAATGTCGATTCCGCAAAAGCGTTATCAGACCTTGGTTCAAAATAGACGTTTTTGAGAATGAAACAGCTTTTTTTGGTGTTTCAGAATTACCATTCATTTTATCGTATTTACCGTTCCACCTTGCCAATCTACTTTTACGATTTTGAAAAGAATTGAATCTAGTTATGAATATTTAAGAGTCACAGAAGGATCGGAACAGACCGGCAATCCGAAAAAGATCAAAAATTCAGTTTCCATTTTTCAATCCGACAAAAACCTCACTCCCATACGCCGGATCTCGACCCTAAACCACAGTTCATCAACATCGCTGTATGATAAATCCCCGAAGTCAACTTAATAGTCTAATAAGTGTTAAGCAGGCTAGCTACCGTCAGCTTTAAAGCCAGCATGAAGTTTCACCTTGCAATTAGCGAAGCCTGCCATTCGATAAACGGGTTGCGTTGGCCTCTAGAAAAATCAAAGGAAACGAATCACACACGATATTCGACCCTTGAATCGTAACTAATCTTTGATCTTCCTAGTCTTGGTATGGTGCAATAGAGGGGACTTGTGAATTTGAGAATTTCAAAAAGGGTTGAGGCTCAGCCTTGTAGAGTGACACCATTTCGCGTCCGAGTTTGGTGAAGGATGATCTGCTTCTTCAGTTCTTCTGAGACGTCGCTTTTGGATTCAAGGAAAATGAAATCCACGAATCTTGAAAAATCATCAATCATAGTCAAAACTCACTTGTACTCAGGGCTGAATGTGGAAAGGTCCCATCAGGTCAGTATGAATTTTCTCCTTACAACTGTATTGTTGATTCACTTTCTCACGGTCTGATTCAAACGAAAACTTTTGCATTTTTTCTCACAATATCGCAACCTAAAAGTGGGCTCCGATATGAATCGAACCGTGATCAGCCTGATCTAATTGGCCTTGGGCGACCCTTATACTACTCAAAGCGGGGTTTCTATCGAAGAATGTATTGATCAATTATTTGCTGCTGATCCATCTTCCGGAACAAGATGGAATCCCTTATGAAAACCAGGAGAAAATTCGCCCTCTCATTCAACTACCAGAACTAGTAGGAACGATGAACAAAGGATGAAAGATCACATTTATATAATCTTTTCAATACACTCGGTAATATCAAAACTGCAAAGATATCAGAGAGAGGAGCCACCAATTCACTGGCGTGAGTTACGCATATTTTCTCACACCGACCTTCCATCGGCTGCCAATTTATTATTGCAACAAGCAGAATTCAGGTCTTAACATGTATATGCTAGAGAGAATATAGATGCAGGAGTCTTAGGTACCTGCGTGGACTTTGCCAGAAGCTGAACCTTTAAATGTAAACGTATAATACCTCTGCTTATCCGATGATTACCGCAATCCTAATCGAATTTGATTCCTCAACTTATCCATCAATCCTGCTCAAGATTCTACCGTGATCCCATTTTTGTGGATTGATTACACTTATGTGATCTGCTGAGCACTACAGGTCAAAACCTTGCACAAGAGCTTATGCAACTCTGATGGAATTCCTGTACTTTTGAAAAAGCTCCTTATATGCTCTCTTTAAGTATCAGAGATAATCAAAGGGAAGCCTTTTCTGGTAAGGCAAAAACAACTCAGTTCAACAACCTCCATTATCACTCGATGAGCAGCAGAAATTGTAAATGCAGCCACTTCCTCTTCTTTGAAAGTTGCAATTGCTCCGAGTTCCTTTT
>JAJLWQ010000019.1:12958-56484 GCA_030570875.1 Citeromyces matritensis
TGCCGTTGATACAGCACCAATCAATGAATTTAGGACCGAGGGATTTTATAGTATGTCTTTCCCCATCCTTTCTGTGACAATTCATAAATCGCAAGGGCTAACACTCGACAAAGCTACTGTTGATATCGGAAA
Source organism: Citeromyces matritensis (assembly GCA_030570875.1). Taxonomy (NCBI): domain Eukaryota; kingdom Fungi; phylum Ascomycota; class Pichiomycetes; order Pichiales; family Pichiaceae; genus Citeromyces; species Citeromyces matritensis. Next base: position 13,091 of record JAJLWQ010000019.1, read on the forward strand.
TTATGAATTTGCTTCTGGATTGTCTTTCGTTGGGCTGTCAAGGGTACGAAGGCTGAAAGACTTACGGATAGTCCCTTTTGACTTTTCAAGAATAGCTCCTCGCAAAAACAACTATGTTCAGAAAGAAAGATTGGTTGAACATAAAAGGCTCCTCAAGGTTGCACAAAGAACTCAAATCGCCGACGTACAGACATCTACATAGTCAAGAAATATCATTGGTTGATACCCTTCGTCGCATCCGGACATCACCGTGTCAGCCATATTGGTAGCTTACTTTGTTATGTGTCCCAGCACAGTGGTGCAGGCTACTTTTATAATCTGAAGCGAATCAAGTGGAGAGAAGACTGAAACTTGACAATATCATTATTCAAATATCAATCTCGATTCAAGCTTCAGATACCTCCGTTCCCTAAGTAATGTGCAGACGTCGGCTTTTCGTGCATGAACGTGCATGCGGCAAGACTATCTGTTGCATAGAAACCTCTGTATCTAAGCATCAAATCTACGTCAAACGTTCATTCACATATTATCCAAAGCTTTACGCATATACAGCCTTCTTTGTAATATATGGCTGACCAGTACGTCAGAGGAGTGCGACGAAAAGTATGGTTTCCGTGTATGGATCAACAACAAATGATGGAGAAATATTAGGGCAAGAGCCTCGTGGAGGGCAAACACAGTCTCTCGCTTGGTGTAGAGAATTCCTTGTCAAGAAACATTAAATCATCTTTTATCAGCTAGACTTCAGGTTGTTCTATTCTTCGAAACAAGATTGCAACGCAGTGCAGAGACTAAAAGTTTCTAGATGCGACAACATGGACGACGTGTACGAAGAAAACGGAAAACCAAGAGAGAGAAAACATCTAATGAGCCAAATTCATCAATCACTTGTACTTTTCTATCCTCCACTGTAAACCACGTTTGACGATGAACCACAGACCAATGTCATCAGTAAAAAGCTTCATTGATCCCAAAGCCTATCTGCGTTCCAGTAGAATAGCTCCCTGAATAGGAAGAAACAAAGAGATGCACTACTCCCAAGGAGTGATAAGGACCTATGGAAGGGTTGAAAGTGGTCCATAGTCCAATATCACGGGCTGAAAGATGAATACCATCACAAGCTATCATTTCCGCTTCGCTGACAGCACTTCTTTATATCAAATTGCATTCCGTTTCGCTTCTAAGATCCTTCAAAATTAATCTTCACAGCATCTCTTCCGCTTCGCTTCAGAGATTGTATTTGCAAGCGTAGTCCATAGCCAGGTGAAGTACGATATCAAGAACAAAAGATCAAGATTGTACCAGAGCCTCGGAGCGATTCCGAAAGCTACACTAGTCTTTGAACCTAAAATGTTCGAAAAGAAGAAGGATCAGAATGGAATAGAGTAGCGGGAGGAGTGGAGAATCACTCGCCGGAAAAGACTCGGAAACCATAGTCTCAAGTAGCAGGATTGGTATGGTGGCTGCATAATAAATGAAGGAAGCCGGGATCAAAGAGTTGGGTGAGTCTTGACTATCTTTTCATTTACCAGCAGAATGGAAACCTCAGCAGGCAATGAAGGAAAAGAGTATCCAGAAGTGAGGGTCACCAAGACCGGCGATTCGAGTTTTTGAAACCGGTTTAATTGAAGTGTGGTTCTGTTCGTTCGGGTTCGACCTCTATTATCAACCCCCCTGTTCGGTCGAACACTTCGAACCTATAAGTATAACATGGCAGAGACTGAAAAGTTTCTGGATGCGACGAATGTATGGACGTCGTGTACGAAGTAAACGAAAAGCCAAGAGAGAGAAAACATCTAATGAGCTAAATTCATCAATCTCTCGTGCTTCTCTATCCTCCACTGTAAATCACCTTTGATGATAAACAGATCAATATCATCAGTAAAAAGGGAAAAAAATCACGTCGTGCGATCATTTCCGCTTCGCTTCAATGATCACACGTACGTCATAAAGCCTATCTGCGGTCTAGTCTCTTTTCTCTGAATCTCAAATACCCGTCATCAGTGCTTGATTAAAGATCAGATGGTTGAGCTCTCCCGAAGGATTCCATGTGATCAGATGTCCTCAACATTCAGACCTTGATCAATAAAGTTTCAATCATTTGGAAACTGTGCTGATCTCATTAGATATTCTTGGCAGTGTGATATTTGGAGGATTTCAACAAAGTGGTAGACTGGTTACTCGACAGTCAACCACCTTGTGAACCGGAACCATCCGGCCGATTACTGGGAAGACTTGCAGACAGACTGAACTTGTGTGACTCCTATAGAGTCCTCCACCCTAACGACAACGGATACACCAACGTCCCTGATGCACTGGATAAAGAGAGACAAAGAGATACACTCCTACCAAGGTGGCGATAAGAACCCAAGATGTCCCTCTATGGAACGGTATCTCAATATAAAACCTGGACGTCGTGCGATAATCGCACTCCTCAAAACTTCACAGACCAATCTCATGGGTAAAAATTGAAAAACCATTCCGTGCGTTCATTTCTGCTTCGCTTCAATGACCGCACTCCTCGACAATCCGATACTTTCAAACATCGGAGAGCTTTTAGTTTTCTTTTCCTTCGAGCTATAAAATTTTTATATGGACTTGCATTCATGTAATTGTTGTTTTGCAAGAGAAGTCCATAGCCAGCTGAAGTACGATTCCAAAACCAAAAGAGGATCAAGGTTGTGCCAGAGCCTCGGAGCGATTAAGAAAACTACCGTTTTAGTCTCGGAACCTAAAATCTTAAGGGAAAAGTAGGATCAGAATGGCCTATATATATGTGACATTGCATTGTCCCATTTCTGGACATCAATAGGATACGGTGTCTGGATGGCACGCTTCACTCCGTTCTACGCATCCCCCAAGGGTCACAGAACGTGATACAAGCCACGCGTCTGAAGATGACGCGCTCTGTCAATAATTAGACAGCATACAGGCTTGCTCATAAAGTGGCAAATCGAATATATATGCCTATATTATATGTGACATTGCATACAGCGATTTGGTAAGTGGACTGCTCATAATAGCTTCCTCAGCTTACGCTTCGTCGCAAATAATTCAGGAAAAAAGTACAATCCAGCGACAAACTCAGAATCGCCCAGATGTATCGTGACTTCTATATGCGAGACAACATTGTAGGGGGCATTGCATGCGGAAACGGTGGTACCTATACATTGCATAGAGCGTAGTGAAAAGAGCAAGATATATATTCAATGCCTATATATATGTGACTTTACATACGTCATAAATAGCTCCTCAGCTTCGCTTCGTCGCCAATGGATTCAACCTCTTTCAAAAGCATTCTAGAAGGCGTCAAAAAGCTTCGAGAAGGTTCAAATTCGGAGGATCCCCGACCTGATGCTCCATCCAATCCACCTGAAATCTCAGTCAAACAATCCAATCCCCAAGAGTTGACTCACAAGAACTCCACCTACAAACCACAACTCACGGGTCCCTCCCAGGTCATTTCGCATAAACCTACCGACCCATCAAAACTGGCTGTAAAGCATCAACAAACAAATAAGAACAAAACTCTCTTCACCAGCATTCAAGTTTCCAAGTCTCAAAAGGGTAATCCTCTTTTACAAGATTTGAAGTCTGTTTCGTGGGAGTTCAATGCGAATTTGAAAAAATTTGACTATCTTATAAACTCTACAACCTTTATAATGTTTCTTTCTTTAAAGTATCATAAGCTGCGTCCAGAGTACTTATATAACAAAATGGGTAAAACTCAGTCTTTGCAGGGCGGTCAGGATGTGAATCTCCGTATTCTACTGGTCTTGGTGGATATCGAGAACAGCGACGATATCTTGAGAGAAGTGAACAAAGTGTGTCTTTTGAACAACTTTTCGCTTGTTCTGTCGTGGTCTTTTGAAGAAGCGGCAACGTATCTCACGTATCTAAAACAATTTGAGCTTTCCAATACTGAAAAGTCTATTATTCGTGGTCAACCAGCTAATATGACTTATTCGCAGTCTTTGCATGACTGTCTTACAACTGTCAGAGGAGTGAACAAAACAGACGCTGTCAATCTGATCTCAAAGTTTGGCTCGTTCCAAAACTTGGTCAATTCCAGCAGCGCGGACCAGGAATTGGGTGTTCAGGGAATGGGCGATGTAAAAGTGGAGAGACTACGAAGAGCTTTTACCGAGCCTTTTATATATAATAAAGAGTATGCGGGAGAAGAATGATCAGGAATCTCTGAAGCGAAGCGAAAGAGATGATAACTGATTGGAAACGGTGAGGCCGTTATATGATGTTTATTCAACGTTTATGAATGCTTTACTTCATATGGCTGACACGGTGGTGTCCGGTTGCGACGAAGGGTTTGGGCATAGAATCAACCAATGATTTCATTTCCCAAGTGTGGCTGAAGCCATTACAGCCGTAATGACGAAACTCAGTCAACACTAAAGCGTTCACCCATTCAACTTCCAAGTTCTGTATCCACAGACTAATGTCATCTGTAAAACCAATGAAGTCGTGCAACTACGCTTCAATGTTTTTGCTCTTCAACCATACACAAAATAATGTCATCGGTAAAAGAGATCCATTTCGTGGTGCAATCAATCTCACTCCTCGATAATCACCTCCTACAGTCTCCAAACCTGAATACAACCATATCGGGATGAAATTCTTTTCGCACGGTTGGGAGGGCAGAGTGTTTTCCCAGGGCATGGAGAAAAAAAAATCCAGCTAACAGTTGATAGGGAAAGAAGTACTGATCAGGAAAAAAGGTGGAAGACGAATAAAATTGGGAAAATGAACAAGAGGATGAGTCAATGGAGGGACTACAGACGTATTCGTGAGGCAGGGAGGCTTGATCGGCTCGCAGGGGAAGACTGTGAGAAGCAGCATTTACCTGATTGTATGAAGTAGATTCTTACGCTGTCTTCTCATTCTCTCGCGATTGAGATGACGTCTCCGTTAACCAGCAGAAGAAGAAGATGGGTCAGCAGTAGGAGCAGTACTTGAAGGAGGTGGAACAACAATAAGATGCTGATAGATCGGGTACTATGGGCACTAAGATATATTCGGACTCACTCGAAGTAATGAGGGATACTTATATTGTCTAGCGTGCATGAGCGATATGCATTTTCGACAGAAGTTCCAACAGATGCCTTCGGAAAAGAAACAATAAAATACATATCTGGCAGACCGACAAATTATGTGCTAAAATTTCCGTTCCGAAAGAATGGAGGTGACAAAGTAGAGGTTCCTTACATACATTATCAAGTAGGCGATCGTCGGCATGTATAGCATGCAGCTGTCGAGAAAGTATAGATGATTGCGTTATGGAATAAGCTTATATCATAGGATGACTACAAAGAATGAAGTAACAAAGAGAAATGTTGTGAGATTGGGTTGTGGAAACAGGCACAGTGGACACAATCTACGAGGGACAAAATTTGCGTCACACATACATCCTTACATATTGTTTTTGGTTGTGGTAGCTTCTCAGCTTAGGATTCGTCGCAAATATGAAAACTTTTGTCAAAAAAAGCCTTTACGCTGATGATCGAATCCATCTCAGTTTGAAATGTTCTGTCACCTGAGTTTCAAGATTTATTAAAGGTGGGCTGTGATGAAAGACTCCATTCAAGTCATACACCTTGCCCTAGCTTAACCTCTTTTGGTGACCCATGGAGCTAAGCTCCTGCAAACGTGAATGTCAACTATCACCAGAACAAATCTGTTGGAGATTTGATAAGGTGATCCTGCTTCAAGAGATAAATCAGCTGGTTTGGCTGTACTGACCTTGTCAGTGATATTGAATGTAGGTTGATTTCTCACTTTGTCTCCAACATAGTATTCATTCTGGACATGAGTCGCCGAAGATCGGTTTAGATTCGTTGATCGGTAATAACGCTGAGATTGTTCAGTTGTGAGGGTACTCAGGAATTCAAATTGTTGAATTTGTATGTATATATATCTTTGTAATCAGCGAAGACTATAAGTTCTTGAGCTTTCTCTATTATGTCATGTCTCAGACATGATAACCACATATACAGAGTTTCGCTTGTATCTGAGTAATAAATTTCGTGTTTGGAGCTTTTTGGTTGACAAACGCGGGAGTGATGATGCGTATTCATAATGTCAAAACAGGCTATGAAAGGGTTGTAGTTTCCTGCATCTCTGTGCATATGTATTTTGCATGATGCGTCACCGCATTAGGTATTGAGCTTACACGGACTGTCCCCTCCCTATAGTGCATGTGCATGCCTATTAGTACTAACCATTTAGTACCGACCTTGAACCCACAGATCACTATATATAGAGACTTATGTATCAAGTATAATGAAGGTTTTGTCAGATATAATGAACTCATCTTACATCAACCAACACTCCCACTGACCATTTTTTCCTCATTCATACTGTGGCGAAAAATAGTTTTGGGAAAATTGGCTACCACAGTTTTCGCGGCAAAATTGGCATTCTACCAAAAGACGTACGCGTGCATGAAACTGCATGAAATGCACGGTAAAACACTCGAAATATGCACCTTAGTGCGTCGTCCTTGCAGATCTTCTTGTTGTCACAGTACATTACAAACATGATTATTTAGAATACCTATAGAGGCTTTCTACATGTCAGGCAATTATGAGACAGCTTTCGAGCATCTCAACGCCCGTTTCTCTCTCCCAATGTCCTCCGTGCGGATATGTCTTCTTTGTGTTGGAATCATCCTTCACAGATAGTCCGCAAAACCACTTGATTCAAAATCATCTCATCCGCTTCGCTTCAGAGAAATTCATAGAGAGGTTGCGCTTCTTCACCACTTGAAGAGCACCAGCCTTTCGTTTCACCTTGGCAGGCTTTTCATCGACATCAGGCTCAGACTTACGATAATAACTCTTGACTCCGCCCACGTCATAATGCTTACGCCTTGACCAAAGCTTTTCCATCTGTGAATTATCCAATGAAAATTCAACGCTATCGGAAACACGAATTTCGTGCAGTATTGCACCACTTTTAATCTTTTGCTTCATCTCAGACTGCACGCTGTCATCTCTACAGAGCTTTCCCGAAGCGATCCACCACTTTATGCCGCTCTTCAATTTGATTAACTTGTAATTCTTGAGCCACTGCGACCAATGAGAGTGGTTTACACTCAGTGTTGACTCAATGTAGAACACAGATCCACCGCAACTCATCAAATCCTTCAAACCTAGTAGCGTCACGCTCGCACAGTAATTTAACAATACTATATTCAAATTCTGCAGCTTTGAGCCCATCTTGATCACCATCGACCATGACTTGAGGATAGAGTCGTCCAAGCTGCTCACCATGCTCAAATCGAGCGAGTGCAAATTGGAAAGATTGGTGAGACAAAATAAATCGTTTTTGGACACTTGGTCGCAGTTGGAAAGTTCCAATACAACAAGATTGGAGAACTTTGCACATCTAATTTCTTTGAATAGCGACACCAGGCTCACATTACTAAAGACTTGATCTATTCGATGCTTTCTGAAACTGGGAGCCAAGTCCGTTGCCAAAGTGTTTACACGTGGAAGGTTGTCGCTTGGCCTGATGTGAGCTATGAATGAGGGAGAGTTGCCAAATACGTTTGCAAAAATGGTAAACACATCGAGGCTATCTCGAGAAGTGACCAGAATAAGTCTCCAGATTTCTAGCCACAGTTTTTCCAGGTCCCTGTTTTCGTAGAGTAACCTCGTATTGAGCAAATGGCTATTCTTTACAATCTTGAGTATGCATGCATCTTTCAAGCTGCACGTTTCTCTACCGTGATAGGTTTCGGCTGCAGAATAAGGCTGCAAGTGCCTGAATGAAACAACTTCCGCAGATGTAGAGTCGCCAAAGAGTAGGTCATTTGTACCCACCCGTGCCAAGTTTGGCTGTTGCAAAATTAGACGTTTTCTTCTCATTGGGAGGAGCGCACGACCTTTTCCTACCTGCATAAAGTTTTCTCTCAAGAGTCCACCTTTCTTGCATAAATTCTGCGGAAGTATGCACAATTCTGCAAGACTTTGCATAATAGTGGACCGTACATCGGAAAAAGATTTTGAAGACTACAGATTTCAATGATGCCTCAAAGATATTATTATAAAGATTTCAAGATCAGGTTCCGAATGATGAAAAAGAAAAGGAAAATTATCAAAAATGACAGAGTTTTCATGCATCTGTCATGTTGGCAATACAACGAAACCTCTGTCATTTTGGATAACTTCCGGAAAAAGAAATCATTTGTAGTATTCATTGCCACACAGAAACGCAAAAATTTCTAGCTGCGCAATTTTATCCCAGACCTGCTTATGGATGAACAACAAAACAATGCATATTGAGGCACATTTCTGCACGAATCCACAGGTGTGCATCACATTATCCTCACACCATGCAAGGTCTGCCACCAAAGCTATACAGAATTAATACACTTATTGCCGAGTAAATCAGAATGCAAACACTAGAAACCACCGTAGGCGTTTGCTTCCAATATTTGGGAACTTTACCGACTTCCCATTCCAATGCAGTCATTATACTGAGATTTTCAGAGGCGAAACGTATTTACATCGAACCATTATAGCTTGTTGGTGATGTTATCCCATTAAGGAATAAAATAGAAGCCTGACTATGGTTATTCAGTAATTTCTTGTTTTTATCTGTACTATGTGTCTAATTTTATGCAGAATTGCGCAGAATTGCAAGACTTCATGCAGGTGGATTTTGGAAAACTTTGGTGGATTTTTAGATAGCTCTTTGTTTAATCTTTAGCTCCAATGATTGTATCAGCTTTGGTAGCTTCTGCTTTAATATCAGTCAAAGTACTCGATAAATGACCATTGGTGTGTATGTAGTTGTTGCGGTTCCCTACACGTAGTCCGCCACTTTGATACACTCACTCCAATACTAGCCTGACACGCATATGCAAAAATACATAGCCGTCATGTGGACGTCAAAAAGACCGGCTTCACCAAAACAAGAGGACCTTCGTTAGATCTCATCCATCCGCAGTGGTCAATAACGGTTTCAACCACAGACTCTTTTGGTGCGTCAGTTGTACAAGTCTCTTGAGCCTCTTCAATTACGTCACACAACCATAGAGCTTCTTCGAAACAGGAACCACGGTCTAGACCTGCCACCCATTTGGCTATTACGTCATCACGAGAAGCATCATCCTCACGCAGCTCGGAATAATGCGACACAATGGTTTTGTAAGTGACGAAGCAGTCGCGATACTCTGTTAAAAAGAATTTTTCTATCCGTTTCAGCTCTTTAAGCATGGAACGGATCAAATCCTTCTGACCCTTGAGGTAGATTTGAGATTTCCAGCTGCCGCTACCGGAGATATCAGACACAAGCGCCAGTCTTGAATGTAAAAGGCTTCTTAGACGAGTGACTCCATTTAAACGCATCGGGAGCGTTATGCCAGTTTTCAAATATCCAGAATCTATATAAGAACAAAAGTCCAGTAAACCCTGTGGTATTATATCAGACCTAGTGGCGTGGTAGAGACCATCTTTTGGGACATCTAATGTGTTATCTGATTCTAGCGGGACAACCTTGAAAGTGACATGATCATCCGGGTTATCCTCGATTACAAAGCCATAACCCAAGAGAAGCTCTTCATTTGACTTTTTACCGTAGTTGTATGGGATCTCACAACCTTCAAGAATGGTTTCACACTGCCTCAAAACAAGGCCGGAATCGTTTTGGAAAGTGTCAATCTTGGATTGTGGGTTGTGGTTCAAAAGATCCATTATAGGGATCAGCATAGAAACATTGCCATAATCTCGGTCCACAATTCTATAAGGGAAAGCTCTTGATGTGAACACTACATGTGCCCAAAGATACAAGGGGAACGATGTCCAGCTGCAACCTCTTTGAGGAAAAAGTTTAGACGTATCTGCAAAAGGGTCTATCAAAAGAGACATTCCCTCTGAATAATCCTGAGAGAATGAAGATGGTCTTAAATCTTGAGGAACTAGTTCAAGGGCAGCTCGCCATTGCTGTATTACAGTCTTGAGGGCAGAAGGAAGAGAGTTGCCCAAATTCGACTTACCCAACGAATCACGCAATTCCGCACACCAATGGAAAGGTGTATCGATTTCTTTTGCGGACGGAAGAGAATCTATATACGGACTCCAAAAAGATGAGTCTTTGATAAATTTTTCGTGGCACAGAAAAAGCTTGCACAGTGATTGGATTTCCGTGTCATTTTCGGGTTTCGCTTTGAAGAATTCTAAGGCTCTCACCGGAGTGAAAAGAACCGTGGGAGAAATTTGAATGAAGTGAAACTCCGAATCGTCTCGACTGGAGGAGACTGCATGATATCCTCTTTCTTGGCTGTACTGGAACTGGACGCTTTGTGCTATTTCACAGTTATTCTTTTCTCCCCATTCCAATAATCTAGTTAGTCGTTCCTGCATTGTCTTTACAGGTCGTGCGAGGCTCATATTTTGAGGATTTCCGCTGTGCGTCAAAAACATGCATATCATATGCACGGGGGACATTCGATGCGGTGACGACGCTAGCGTTGTATGTATTCTGATGAGAAGGTTTCTGTGACTAGTTCGATGAATCATTTTGTTAGAGAGAGACGTTCCTCTTTCTCGCTGAAGCTTCCCATCAAGAAGAGGTGTGGAGAATAGAGCCTATAAGTTTCAGCTTCTTGTAGAGACTTGGCCGACCACTATTTCAGTCAATTTGTTACGCACCCTCTAGACAGATCTTTCGGGATCACAGGCATTATATGACTGAAGAGCTGGAGTCTTTCAGCTCATATTCACATTTAAGGATGAGGGTGTACTACACGCTGTATTGAGAGGTTTTCATTTCTAACCTAAGGTAATTTGAAATAACACATTAAAGTTTTTGTTGATCCAATAGAAGCCCTGTTTGCTAAGCGCCTACCGTTTAAATAGCTCATGTTAATAAGCACCACCCAAAAAAGCTTCGAAAAAAAATCAGCGAAAAATCCATAATAACATCTTTAGGGCTGTGGCGAAAACTAAAAATTCGCGAAAGTTTTCGCCGGGCAAAAAGGGCGAAAACCTTTTCGCCTTTTTCGCCCTTCAAAACTCATATAAAATGTCTGGATGCACGTGACATTTGATATTTACACGACTAAAATGTGAATACAAGCCTCAAATCTGTGTGACTTTTCGCAGTATTTTAAGCTTCATTCGACTCAAGTGGGCCAGATTCGTCTACTTTAATCTCCGACGGCTATGAGGAAACCACGGGCCATGAATATAACAATTTCGGTTCGAATAGTTATGGCTCACTGGGAGACGACGTCTCAAGTTCAAGAATCGAGAGTTCAGTACCCTGTAATAGACTAATATGTTTTCTAGTCCATACTTGTATTTTCATTTGCCTCTTTAGAAGTCTGAAACTTGCAGAAGAGTGGGAAAACAATTTTTGTTTTTTCCACTTTCACCTGAAAGATTTATTAAATTGCCAATGTAGCCCTCTATTTGCAATTATATATACAAAATAGATATATATATACCCTTTCTACCCCTTTCTGCCGGTTTAGGCCCTTTTAGCTTAGCTAAAAGGGCTAAAACCCTTACACCAGGTTTCGCCCTTATTTTAACTCAAAAATAGGTTTTCGCCACAGCCCTAAACATCTTAAAGGCTCAAACGAATATTCTGAAAGTTCTCGTGCTTTTTTCACGAACGAGGAAAGGAGGGAGGTTCTTCACTCTCTGCATGAGCGTGTATGTTTTACTCTCAACTGCAAGTTTAAACCAGCTTAGATGGCTGAAGAAAAGAGTATATATTGTTAAGGTTGACTTTGAAGCAAGTTTTGAAACTTTTCAACCGACAGAAAATTATACATCAACCGTGTTAAGATCCACCTTGCTGCACAGCAATTATTCTCAATCCAGGATTTACATACGAGAGTGTGTTAGAACTCATGTTCTATATAAAGCTCACGTGACATTAAGTGCATGAAGATGCATATCGTTCATGCACGCTACACTATAAATAGCTTTTATATCTCTCATTACTTCGAGTGAGTCCGAATATATCTTAGTGCCCATAGTACCCGTTTTATCAGAGTGGCTGGATATTCTGCACGTACACATAAATTTGAATGCTCCACCCTATGTGATAGTAGAACCGAAACCGCCTCTTCATCACTCAGTCAATTTGAAAGTTCAATGAAGCCGCTATTTGATTTCAAGTGGTCTCATGACGTTTTTTCTCGATGGTTAATGCGACTGTGACGTCAAAGATTGAATAGAAGCTATTGTGCCGGATTGCCCCTCATAGTTCTATTTTCGAGAAACCATTGTTTGTCTTGCACATGCTTTGAGCTCACTAAAAGTGTGATGTGGAAGGCTCTGGATAATAAAACCACTGTAGCAGACATGCAAATAGTGAGCCTTTAAAGATAACGGCTCTCTCCTTATAAGGGAGTTATATGCCCCGCTCATATATGATTTTTCAAGTCCTTTTTAGCACTGTGAAACAATAACAGGCTTCACAATATGGACACATTTCTCATCTCACATTGACATTATCTAGATTTGCCTTATTATGCCAGCCATGTTTCATGGAATTGGAGTTTAAGGTTAACTCTCTACAAGTTCAGTGGATGTTGACTTGTAGTGGACACACAAAGCAGATGTCATTTCAAGAATAGTAAAAGGTTCCGGGATGCTTTTGCTTGACTGCGCGCTGTCAGTTTAGGCTTCCATCTAACGTGTCGATAATTTGGTTCAAGAGTGCGCACATAAGCCTGAGTTATGACCATTTCTCCTGAAAAAGAGACCCTTTCAAGAAGTGTAAAGGGTTCCGAAAATTTGACAATTTCCTGATTTCTATGTGAAAAGCCCGTTGAAAACAATGCATAAGCGGTGAAAGTGTTTGTAAACTGGAAATCATCGAAAGGTACTTTCCTTTTGGATGTCTTCGACGTAACCAATTGTATACTCAATCTCCTCAAGTATCAACAACAAGTTCAACAACCACTATAGTTGTTACTAGCTGATGAGTGACCGCACACGAACAGTCAACGGCCAAGAAAAAGCAACCGTCATCGATCGACAAACGATTTTCTTCCTTTCTCAATTTCCACATGTTGTAACATCAAGATGCAACCGAGAATATCATTGCTGACTCTTTGACAGTCGTTCGCCCTTTGCGAGCACAGGTCAAGTGTAAGGGTCGTCATTTGCTATCCGCCGGATCGCAAGTCGGTTCGATCCATCACTTTATCTGGCTCAAAAAATCAAAAATACATCTGAATCACTTTTGGAGCGGACGATAACCTGAACTCTGGATCGTTGATCCTCTACCGATTCGGATGGGGCCACTAGTTGGGTAGTTATGATCAAATAGATCCGGGTCGAAAAAGGCTCCTCGGATCTAGATCCGGATCTGACGAGCCTTAGTCAAGTGCAGCTCATCAGTCAGATTATAGTCGGTATGGGGCGAAAGAATTCACTCGAAATATTCAACCAGCATCATTTCTAACCACAGATCACTCGGCTTTATCTCTAAATATTCATGCAACATCATTTCTAATGTTCTTCCACATGATGCTTTCCTAAACAGAATGGTGCTTCCCTAATCACTAAGATCACTCGGCTTAATCTCAAGATTATCTCTTCCGCTTCACTTCAGAGAGAATCACCTTTTTGAGTAGTACTCAGCTGTACCTTAAGATCATCTCTTCCGCTTCGCTTCAGAGATCATCTCTCACGTCATGAACCCATACTGCGAGAACTCATCCCCCAAGAACAGATTGGGCAGGCTCACCATGTTCTGATACCACCCATCCTCCAAAGGATCCTGCGAAAAGGACCCCGTTGGAGAGGGATCCGAAATGCTGGAGGCGTCCGCAGAAAAACCAGTTCTCTGCAGCGGGGGAGGAACAAGCTGAGATGCCGTGTGTGCGTTTCCCGGTGGAGACATACATGGAGTTCCATTCTTTAAAAATTCAACTCTTTCCACAACAGAATCGAAAAGGTCACCACTTGGGAAGCTTATTCCCTGCGCTTCCTGTAGACGCACAATGACAACATAAGTTATATAGGAAAAAGTTTTCTGGATGACCGCCCATTTAGGAGGAGAATTCGAATGAGTTCTGAGGAAAAATCCAGCGTAAAAACGCACTAAAAGATGTAAATCCTCCACCGCATTCTCCCTGCAAGGTTCCTGCATCAACGAGCAGAATATAGTTATGAAGGCGGTGGACGGAACATACATGAACCAGTTCATCAAATTCCCTAGACGCTTGTCGATCCAGATGCAAGTCTTCAAAATCTGTCTTGCTGAAAAAAGACAGTTGGAAACGATATTTTCCGTACAGCACTCAGTGTTCTCCTTACCGGGCTGCCAGGGCAATTTGTGGATCATTCTATTGGCTAGCATTCTGAGAAAGTGGTAGTTCAAGTGAAGGGTGAGACTAGAGCAGGCCATCTCGCAGTTGAGCGGTTCTGGAGGAGGAGAAAAGTCCATTTCCGGACGAAGCGGAAGAGGGATTTTGCACCGCCAGCTTTCAAGCTCATCATTCATATCGTTTATAATTTCAATCACCTGGGCGGTTTTCTTCCCGGCCAAAGCTGTGGCTGAGAATAAAGTGTTGTAAGCGTGAGAAATTATTACCGCAAAGTGGTACTCGTGTCCCGAGTCAGTATAACTATTAGAAGATTTCGGAAACGGAGCTGTTGTATCGCAATCGTTGATCAGTGGAGGTTTCCCCGACCTCAACGACTTGTCCTTGTCGAGTAAATAGCATACCCACCATACTTTGGATCTCTTCAAGACAATTGCTTCCGGGAGCCCGATGTAGGACTCTTTGCGATGGAGCCCCAGAGCCTGGCCCATTCGAATGGCGGTTGAGAGCAGCATGTCGGAGGGATCGGAAAGAAACTTTGACTCAAGGTAAATCGACAAGAGCAGGATAGCAGAGATTGCACGGATCCCGTCTCCCACAACACAAATACGGTGATAGTAGTAGACGCAATTAGTCAAGTGGTTATCCTCTAACTGGATCACCTCTTCTGATTTTAAAAAGTGCTCCCGATTCTGGTCGTCCGAGTACAGCAGCAATGAGAGCAGAATGACAACGTTCATCACCATGTAGTCAGAGTAGGAAAGGCAAGATTTGAAGGCTGGGTCCTTGAACCTGGACCGTTCTGAGAAGTAGATGTGAAAAATCTTTACAACCTGCTCTTTTTCAAAGCTCATAATAAGAGGAGACGGGGTCTTGAAGAAAAAATCAACCAACTTCAAGCAGATAGGTTTGGCTGGGAAAGGTGCAAGATTTGCTGTTTCTACCGGTTCGACCCATTTCATCACACAATCCATAGGAAACGAGGCGAGCTCTTTATTTAAGAACTTCAAAGGCAGAGCTGCATCTTTGTTATTCAATTTTGATGCAATCCACGTGATCCCCTGAGGAGAAAAAATTGAAAAACTGCTGTGGTTACCGAAGTATTTTTCGTGTACCTCGTTACCCTCTCCACCATCTATGAACTTTACAGTGTATGGATTATTTCCGTTTAAATCCGAGGAATCGTCTCCGCTCGGCTCGGAAAGTTCAGGCATGGATACTTTGGGCAAGTTTAAACCTTTGTTATCAGCCAGCATTTCAATCAACGTCTCGATTCGCCCCATTCGCGCCTTGAGATCCTCAATGTTGGTGTCCTCTTTTGTCCGTGGCTTGCGTTTGGCTGAGTAAGTGTATGTACATTCTGAAGAGTCAGCGCAGTGAGCGCACGGAGATTCCCCATCGCACTTGATTTTTCGGCGGCGACATGTATCGCAGGCCCTGCTTACACGGTTGATTTTTCTTCTGTCCATGGGGCACTGGGGAATAGATCTGGTGTAAGGGTGTGAGATGACTAATAGAGAAGAGTTGTCTTGAGACCAGGTGGAGCTTTTGAGCTGATTTTACAAAACTATCATTCATCTCCTACTGCTTTTCTCTTTTGTTTTTCTTTGAAATAGTAAATTGAGATTTGTATATTACAAACTCCAGATCTCATGAGATTCGGCTTCCTACCCCCATTACTCCCTGTGTCTCTAAGATATAAAGATTGCAGCCCTGCACAATTATCAGTCAAAACTCGATACAAAAGCCCTAGGGACAACACATATAATCACTGGATCAAAAAAATTGACATAAAGGATTTGACGTTTCTAGATTTTCATAATATTTGATGCTGAAAAAAAAACATCATTAAAATGCAGTAGTAAGCCAGACTTGTAACTTTCCTTTTTTTTCAAAGTTTTTTCTTCTCTTATTCAATCAGAGATGCCCATCTAGAGATGATATGGCAGACGGAGACAGCGATCGTTTGAAAACAGACTTTGGAATCTGGCTAAGGGTACAAATAATTGCTGTTTAGGTACTCCATACTCAAAACTTGGCAGGTCTTTCATGGTCCTCAATCATGATCGTTTTAAGCAGCTTGTAGAAAGGAAATGCCCAAGATGGAAAAGAAATCACACTTCATCGGTAGAAAAACCTGATTCCATTCGTGAAATTCACTGACTTTGAATCAATCTACTTGCAAATGACCGCTGGTAGTTGGTAGTAATCATGGTTTGGATCAGACTCGATCTCGAGGACCCTTTACAGAATTCTAAAAAATCTACTCCCCAGTCTCAGCATGTCCCACTTGTTCTTCTTGATGCTCTTACAGATCGTTTCACTGGTTCTGAGTATATCAGCGGTCACGGATTTTGCCTTCCATATACAGAAAGAAAGGTCTGAGTCGAGGGTTTGTGTAATCAGCGGATCCTCAAACCCTTGCGCATCCTTCAAAAGAATCTTTCAGCATACTATTGGTCCTGAACTGCTTAAGCTCTAAAACATTCCCATTCTCAGCTTGTGCTGTGATGAACTTTGTACATGCCGTGTTCGGATCATTTTACCATATGTAAATTTCCATTCGTTTTCCAGTTTCGTTTTTTCATCTTCTGGATTATTATGGCCTTTCCATAGAAGATTTGATTACCTCAATAGAATATTTGTCACAAGCATAGGGAGACAACTCTAATATTGTTCATCAAACGACATAGCTTTTTTTTACCAACCACAGACCAATGGCATCATTGAAAAGGAAAAAGCATCACGTCGTGCGATCATTTCCGCTACGCTTCAATGATCTCACGTACGTCATAAAGCCTACCTGCGGTCTAGTGAAAAAGCTCACTGGATAGGAAGAAATAAAGAGATACATTACTACCAAGGTGGTGATAAAAACCCTTGATCAAAGATGTCTCTCTATGGAAAGGTATCTTAAGGTAAAGAGTTGACGCCGTGCGATCATTTCCGCTTCGCTTGAATGACTGTGTACTCCTCTTGAAAATCCGAGACATTCTGTTCATTTAATTGTGGCACTGGGTGTCAACTTGCATGACTTCTTGATGGTTAAGTTTCCATCAACATAGCATTTTCACATTGGGTAGTCTTCTGATGTAGTTTTACTCAAACACGCCAGGTGAGTTGGCACAGACTCAGGCTTAAGAGAGCCAAGTCTGGCTTGGTGTTGAAACGAGGAAACAGAGACCGAGTCATAGTTGACCGTTATAAGAGACATGAGGGGCATCAAATCTGCGGTTGAGGTTTTATGACTTTGTAAGATAGGTGGTTCCAATGGACACACTACTGTGACAAGCTGTATTCAAAGATATAAAGCTAATGACAAGAAAGCGCATGACCATTAAGGGTTATAGAGTGTCCTGATACGTAAGTATCAGAGTCGCAACAATACTATATTTTACTAAGAAATAGCACGTATACCGTAAAGCCATCCGTGGGAAGGATAACAAGGCAGAATGCCAACTTCCATACGCAATGTTGACACACGGATATAGGCGATCCTGCAGCGTGAGCTGCTTACTATCTGGACGACACATGTCATAACGATGGACTTTAAACCATCGAGTGGGCTTCTAATTAACCACTCGTAAGGAGATTCGGTTGTACACAACAACCCCGGCTTCATCAGCCGGCTGGAGCGGTCCACATTAGACCTTTTAATTAACTCCCTCTTGCATTTCCCTAAGGCGTATGCAGTCTACCGCATATTCATGCAGTGGGGCACATTTATGTGTATGGTGGACTTATTCATCAATGTGATACGTGCCCGAATCAACATTGCGTATGGAAGTTGGCATTCTGCCTTGTTATCCTTCCCACGGATGGCTTTACGGTATACGTGCTATTTCTTAGTAAAATATAGTATTGTTGCGACTCTGATACTTACGTATCAGGACATAAAGAACTGACATGAGTTTCTATCGAGGCCATATAAACACTCGATGATGGTCACTCCATGTGTCAAAGGTAAAATCGTTCTTAAATCTCTCGAACATAATTGTGCAAGGCTTTTTTGGACGGAAACATAGCTTCACCTTACATAATTTCTGTGACTAGTTTTTAAATTACAATCCCAAACTCCGAAACGAAAAAGCCAGGGGACCGATCATTGGGGACAGTAAAAAGAAGTACAGAAGCATCAAGCTTAAAACTTCAAGGAAAAGAGCCTCTGCAATTATCAATTAGCCATTCTATAGACAATACTGAAAGGCTATTCCACTTTGCTAAAACACAAAAATCTGATCCTCCTTCTTGGAAGGAACAGAACCTTTTGCAAATCCCAATTCAGAACAGATGTCTGAAGCCAGAGAGTTCATTTCGGGAGGTCCGCAGATGAAAATCTTGCTACTGTCGCTAGCCTTGGGCAAATACTTCTCGCACATCTCCCGTGTGATGTATCCGCTCTCACCGTTCCACTTATCAGAGGGATGGGTCAACGTATAAGTCACTTTAAAGTAAGGGTACTTTTCTGCCAACTCATCGATTTCCTCCCTCAGCAAAATGTCATTTTCCGTCTCATTTGCGTAGATGAGCGAAATCTCAGTACAGTCTTCCGGAGTAGTGGTAACGTAACTAAGAACCTGCAAGATCGGGGTGATCCCGGAACCACCGGCAATCATGCCGATCTGCTTAGCCATATTCGTCGAATACGACATACGGCCTACGGGTCCTTTAAAGGGAACCATCTCTCCGTTCTGGAGAGAAGCGAATTTCTTGGAGATTACTCCGTCGGCATAAGACTTTACTAGGATATCGAAAAACCCTTGGTCAAATTGAGACGAGATGGGACTATAGTAACGAATCTCATCCTTGCCGTCTATTTGAAACTTACAAGCAACGTGCTGACCGACTGGGATCCCGATATTTTCCGTCTCGTTGTAAAGTTTAAAGCGGTAGATGGCGGAGTTTTTCGAAATAATGGTCTTGTCGATCAGCTCAAAATTGTTCCACTTGTCCTTGCTCAAAGAGATATTTCTGCCTGATTGTTAGAACGATAAAAGGGGTACTTACGGTACACCAACGCGATTCTCACCGCCCAGAAGATGGCCACAACTAAGATGGCATATGGTACAAGGGAAAGACTGTGGATTCCGATCCCGAATATAATGAGAAACGACGGAATGTAGATCCCATGAAGGGGCTCGTTCAGGAGTTCTTTTGGATCTTTTTTCCTATCTGACATTTTTGAGGTATATATATATATTGTCAATTTTATATAGTGGAGGGTGAGTACCACACTATAAGAGTTTCTTGTCTTAAGAGTTCCTGTTCTGTAAAACGTTAAAAGAAGCCTTAAAGCTCTGACATGGGAGAGTGTTGAGATATAGCATCTTTACTTACGCTTTCATTGCTTGCACCAAATTCCTTAAAGGCTGCGATAGTTCGTGGGTTTGAAGCTTACCAAGCTCCATCACTCAGGAACGACATTACCCGAGGCATCTCCCACCGTATTGAAAAGTCGTGCTGCCAGTCTTCAAGTCTCTATATGTGGTATTCGACTTAAGCAGAGAGGGTTTTCCTACCTCTAGATTTTCCAATATCTTTCACCATTCAAAAGCCAAATCAAACAGAAGAAGTGGTGATCCGACTCAATAGTGTTTTGGGCTCAAGGATCGAGAAAAAATGTCTTGCTCGTCTTTACGAGTACAAAAACATGATGCTGCTTTCTAACTTTATTCGCTTCATCGAATTGTATATTGTTGAGCTGCAAAAGAAATCTTGGTTGAATCTGCTTCTTATGTATGGCAGGTTAACTCGTCGTTTACCTTTATGTCCTCGGTACGAGTGCTTTGGGAAGTACAAGATTTTTGAGTATCTGACGGAAGAGAAGTGAAAAATCAGTCTTGCACTGACAAGCCCAAAAAGGTGGATGAGAGACTTGTAATCAAAAGGGAAGGGTGAAAAAGTCCCTGATTGTAGACTTAAAGAGGCCGATTATAGGAAAGACGTCTTGGCAAAAACTATCAACTCAACTACGGAATGAAGGGGTCGGAGTAAAGGGGTCACTAACAGTGAACCTTTATATCAAAGAGCAAGAATTGGTGAGTGTGTAGTATGTGTGTGCACATTGTTATACCAATTCTCAGTTGGCTTACACTTTGTATCAAAGGTAACTGTCAATTGGGGGTTTGGAACATACGTTCATTACAAATTTTCAATTTCACCTGCTGATTAGCAAGTATCTTAGTATATAACTCTAATTATCGAGAGCCTCAGATTGGTGAGAGTTGGCAAGTTTTCTTGCTGGTACTACCAAATTGAGCTGTATTTCTTTCTGATGGCAAGAGAGCTGAACGTATGTCACGATGAAAAACTGGGATCTGAACCTTTTAGTTGTATCGTTGTCCTTCTCAGGTAATATAGACTCTGCGGTTTTAACCTCAATTGAGTCGAGGCTAGCGATATATTGTCGGTAATTTAACGGCGAATATGCCAGGGTCTTTTATTTTCAAATTCCATCCTTTTCACCTGCTAGTAAGCAAAATACATCCTTGCACCCTTGCATATCTTGCTGACAACAATAAACTACATCATGTCACCGAATTAGCCGAACAAGAAGCTGGAAATCTTGGACTTTCAAGAAGAGGCAGAAGAGGCAAATCAGCATAGTGTGACAGACGCCTCCAGGCATTGTTTGTTTTGCCGACTGACAGTTCTCATCAAGTCGGTCTTTGTTTCATCTAAACAGTCTCATCAATCTATAAACTCCGGGATTGAAACTCACAACACTAGCTTTCACCGTCCATGAGTGTCAAGGAGTCACACACACTATTTTCGAAGGATCACATGATGCAAATCACGACAAAGACACCTTTCAGCCGACCTGACATGAAATACAGAAAAAACAACCTTTCAAATCTACGTGCAATGAAAGGATTCCTCAAAAAGGGCGTTAGAACATGTTGAAAAGAGCTCATCGTTTTATGCACATTTATGCACTTCCCCATTCGGCATGCATATATTTTGGGCCCTGTTTTTGTGTACATCAGTTTTGCCTTACACTCATGAGAAACAACACTACTGCCAACAACCACCACTACGGAACTGAAACCTCATTCGATTCCTCCCCGGGAGAAGGGAAGGGACACAAGCCAGCTAGGACCCCTGGACGTCAAGGGAAATCCTACATTGGTGAAGTTGTCCCTGTGAAGCCCTTTGAGGGAGGATCGAAGCCGGTTTCTTCTTCACAAATGATGGACCCTGCAGTGGAATCTATCGTGAGAAAGCAAAAGGCAATGCCCAAATTTCCCATCGATATCGTTCCTGATAAGGATGGAAGCTGCAACAAGAAAAGGCTCTTCACAGAGAAAAATCTCGAGCCACTCAACACCAATGGAATCGAACTTGTTAAGTGCTCCCCTGAGGGAGTAGACCTGCTGGTTCCAGATGAAAGGAAGGACTTGATCCCCGCCATCAAGTGGGCGATCACAATTCCACGCTTCTGGTTTAGTGTCATCTTTAAAGTTGCAGGGCCCCCACTTCCTAAGGATCGTCTGATTTATCTGGAGGAAGTGGCCAAAGGATCACCAGCCTTTCCTCTACTGATTTTGGAGGAAAGAAGATCCCATCCCGAGTTTCTTCCTTGCGGCGAATTGGATTTGGCAACTTTGAAAAGTATGCTGATGGCATTTATGCCAAGCAGCTCTGCCCCAGCTTATCCGAAACAACCAAAAAGACTGTTCACCCCTCGCGAGATAAATTTATTGCAGCGTGCAATTAAACATGATTTATTTTATGTAATGCTCTGCAACCCGGTTCTGTGGCTGCCGTTAAAGCATAACCAGGTGGATTCTTTAATTGAAGAGTTCTCTACAGCTGGATCAAGGCTCCACAGCGTCTTGGCTGAGACTGAACGCGGTGACTCATTTGTCGAGACCGCTGCTGACAACGCAGAGATGCCAGACTTGCCAAAAGATCTTCTGATAGAGATTCAGTTGGTCGAACGCGAACGCACTTTGTCTAGGTTAGACGACTGTTTGCTCAAGACTGAAAATGTGGTTGAGACTGAGGCTCCTGCAGGCGGGATTGCCTCAAGAATCCACATTGATGAAAAGAAAAGAAAAGTCAGAGAAGCGAAAAGCTCAACCGTCGTACAAGATGCTTACAGGGAAGAGAAGAGACGCGAGTCACGTGCTGGTCACCCTTCTCTCAGAGAAAAAAGCGCTTGTGCGCCCAATACTGAGAATGATTTCAATGACGCAAGAGATACACAAGATGGATTATTATCCGTGAGAGAATTCAAAAAGGTGAGGTACCTGCCAGATGCGGAAATCCGCTCCCAACGAGGAGACCTTCGTGAGAGGGAGAATCTTTCAATTTGGAGACTGCTAGAAAAAGTGAGTTTTTGCAAAATGGAACCGGAAGAGAGGTTAGGTCTCATAGAGCATATAGAAGAGGAGAAGCTGATGGAGAGGAAAAACTTCAAAAGAAAAAAGGTGCGCCAAAGAAGAAAGTTGCTGGACAAAATGAGTCTTCCAGAGGAGATCAAGCAAAGGGAAAGTCTTCCTAGGAAAAAGCTGTCAAAGAGAAAAATCAGTTCAAAGGAAAACAAGCAGCAGAGAAAGCTCTCAGGGACAAAAAGCGTTTCAAAGAAGGAAAAACTGATTAAGGAAACTCCTTCAGTTCCCATCGCTTTTGTTTCACCAGAACCTGATAAGGTCAAATCCAAATGGAGCTCTCGCTGGAACAAGCTTCGTTTGTTTGTCAAAAAGAATGACGCCTCCAAGACGGAAACAAGCCTGAAAGAGAGGTTTTCCAAAATATGGAAAAGAGGAAACAAACCTGAATCGACAGTTAGACCTTTAAACGAGATCCACACTGAGGCTGACGAGCCAAGTGTCTCTAACACCAGAGCTCAAACAACTAGAGCTGATAAGTCGTCTGCTCAGTCTTCACCCACGGAAATTGAGGGATTCGAAGAGCTGCCCCCATGTTTAGACTCGAGTGATCGGCGATATGACGTTGACGATTCGTTGTATGAAGAATGGTTCGGGACAAATGACCCGCGTTTTATTGAGTATTGCCACGAAAGAAACCGTGCTCCTACTATTGGATCATCAAATCAGGTTCCCAAAGCAACTCCATTTGAGAGGTTCACCAACAACATCAAAAATCGTGTTTCCAACTTTAAGAGAAAACGAGAAGAGTTGCGAAAGGTCTCAGAACTTGAAAAGATTTCCATCGAGGCAGCGGGTTACGTCAACAGGAGAAACAAGTATTGGTACCCTCCTGAAACCCCAGAGGATGATGAGAAGCGGGTTCGGAATCATGCGGGCCGCTTAAAACAGCTGAAGGCCCACTTCAAAATGCTTAAAAAGGATATCAGACATTCGGATACAGGTGACCAGGAAAGGAGAAAAAAAGTTTGCTTTGCCGCTTATACTCAGGATGAAATGGGGAATTCGTCGCATCTCAAAAGGGAATCGGAAACATGAATGGGGATTCAGTTTTTTGAATTTACACGGTGAGGTGTTAAAGCCAAGGTGACAACAATTATTATTTGCAGCAAGTTTGGAAGTCAAGTGGGGACTTAATTTCTAGTGGAGCTGCATCCATTGTCAATTGTCTGGTGGTTTAAATGTGTCTGGTGCTTCTCTGGTGCTTCTCTGGTGCTTCTCTGGTGCTTCTCTGGTGCTTCTCTGGTGCTTCTCTGGTGCTTCTCTGGTGCTTCTTTGGTGCTTCTTACTCTGATGCGTCTTATTATGGTGCTTCTTATTATGGTGCTTCTCTTGGTTTGCTGCCTATTCTGGTGCTGGTAGGATTTGAATTGGCTTGATCTCTGTTGAAGAGCTTTTCTAACTTATATTTGCTATTATGAATTATTTGACTAAACAAACTTATCATTTCTCTAGTCTTTTCTAAGAAGGAGGAAGCACTGCGAAGCCAACACTGGAAGCTCTGTTTTATGTTAGTATTTCCGTTCTCGTGAATATTAATAAAAGCCAATGGGTGAGTATTCTGTGTTTTGGTAGCCAAGGTATCAATTATTGTGCTTATACCATATCACTGCTTTGTCTCTTGTTGTTTGATCAAAGTTTCATGGAGTTACTTGACATTCAATGTGTTATCCATGATCCTGAAGTCCTCGAACAGCATGTTGGTATCCCAATATGAATCATCTCCCTGATTTTGATATCTGATACCACCAGTAATGAAGTTTTGACCGACAATAGCACACAATGATCAGTAGTGCTTCTATTGCCCTGTTGTATGCCGGTGGGGACCCAATAACCGTAATTTCAGTGAGTGCTTTAATTAGAAAATAGTTGGCCAGCACCATTGCGCAAGCCTGTGAAATCTTTACGCTATCACCTGATTTCTATTTACCGCTTTTCTCAACAGCCTCGTTGCCATCGATCTCAGCTACACTTCAACATTTCAAGACGATGAAGCGGATTTGGCCCAATGTATTGTCCTCGACCAAGTGCAACTAGATTCTCAGTCCACTTTTTGTGAATGCATAATGATTGAAGAATCATCTACTTTTTCTCCTTTTCCGAAAGCATTTTCTGTCAACCACAAGGAAGCTTTGAAAAGGAAATTGATCAACTGCAATGCCTGTTCATAAGAAGTGAGATCTCCATAGCTGTTCACTTACATCACAGGCACATTCATCCTGGCTGCACCTTCATTTTTGCTTTGACATGGCTTTTGACCTGAGTAATGGTATGACACCAAGACAATAACTTCCTAGTTCACTCCGAAATCGTGCTTAATCGCCGAGACTTCTTGTGATGACCAACGCATCCATTCTTCTGAAATTAGATACGATTGAATCGAGCCTTTGGTGATATCGAGGTTCAACACAAACAATATAATACAAGTTTGCACATGAGTTGGTCATACTATTGTATCATGATGCATCATGATCTCAGTCTATAAATCAGTAAAATAAGCAAAAGGGGAGACGGAACGCAAAGCTGCTTCCAGTAAACGTATTCATTCAATCGATTGAAACGTCTTTGCTGCGTTCGGTATCGATTCGTAGATCAGGTTGTTTGAGTAGTTCACGATCGTTCTTCTTGTTGCCAACGGCATAATTGCTGCCTTTCATTACTTAGCTTAGTATGCCCGCCAGAGGTGGAAAATTCAGAAAATAAAGTGGGACTTATTAAACATAATGCTCACCGAGAATCACCTCAAAATGAGATACCATCATACCGCTCGCGTCAACGAAAAAAATAGTCAACCAGTGATTATATTTGCATACACTTTATACAACTTCCACAGTGACAGAGTCACCGTTGAGTGCAGAGCTCTTCAAGACAGCGTCAATGATAGCCAGGTGGTGGAACGCCACAGAGGGAGGGGTCAGAATGGCATCGTGGTCTCCACTCTTGATGGACTCACCGAAAACCTGAAGCTCTTTAAAGGTGCCCAGATTTTCGTTTTCAATCTCTATAACCTCGCTCAACTTGGGAGTATCAGCGGTGATACCACCCGTCTTGAGTTCAATACTTGGAGTCTTTCCAGGAGAGAAATCGTACAGAATTGAACCATTATCTCCCAAAATCTGGAGGTAGCACGTTTTGTCTGTGTTTCCGAAAGCGGAGCCATAGTTAAAAGTGCCAATAACACCCGACTCACACTTGAGCAAAGAGTACATGATATCATCAGTTCCACTCTGCTCACGAACCTGCTTAGTATGGGCAGACACCGTGGACACGTGACCTAGAATTCCTGTGAGGAGCGCCAACTGGTGGACTCCACCATCGCTCAAGTAACCACCAATGTGCTGTGGGGTCTTTCTCCATGAAGTTGCGAGGTACTTGTTGGTAAAGTTAAAGCTTCCTGTGGATGAGTAAGCAAAAGACTGAACGGTTCCAATTTTTGGAAGAAGTTCCTTTATTTGAGGAATGGCCTTGTAGTAAGACCATTGCTCTAGGACCATGATTGGACTTTCTGCGCCTTTGCTGAGTTTAACAATTTCCCGAGCCTGATCCATATTCGCTGCGATGGGCTTTTCGATACTGAGCGGTTTCTTGTGTTTGATAGCCAGTTTCACAACGTCCACATTGACTTGGGCAGGAAGAAGTGCATCCACGACCTGAACGTTTGGGTCTTCAAAAACCTCTTCAAGCGACTTGTAAACTTTTGTTATGCCCGCCTTCTCCGCAAAAGCTTGTGCCTTGGACTCGG
Source organism: Citeromyces matritensis (assembly GCA_030570875.1). Lineage (NCBI taxonomy): Eukaryota > Fungi > Ascomycota > Pichiomycetes > Pichiales > Pichiaceae > Citeromyces > Citeromyces matritensis. The sequence continues at coordinate 39,534 of JAJLWQ010000019.1, forward strand.
TACGGTTGTAGCATCCCACAAGGTGGTAAGTGTCTGTGAGCCTTTGGAATGAAGGCAAATGGTCGTCTGTGGCGAAAATTCCGGTTCCGATTATTGCAACGTTCAAAGTCATGATGAGGGAGTGAAAACGCTAAGCGTTGGCATTTATATACTTGATGCGGGTTCATGCAGCATGTAGCGTGATGTAATGCGCAACGTGCGTCGCAAAGTGGCGCTCTCTCTCAATATGGACCAATTGAAAAGGTGAGAGAGTGGGAATAAAGAGGGAGAACAACCAGGGGAGGTATTGCCACAATAGCCATGGTAGACTCAAATGGGAATGGCGATGGATGAGGATCGGTCTCAGTTCTTCATGCATAACCTTGCAGTTGCTGCCCCGCGCATCGGCGGCAGTTATTCCGGTGCACGAAACTCCGATACGTGGAGCTATTTACACTGACGCACGATGCGCCTCAATGCGCTGCATGAAAGTGTGTCAACTCGGAATAATCTCTCATGATGGCGAAAGGCGTGTAGGTGCTTATAGCTCTTTCCAGTCGAGACGTTGAGTTTATTAGATAGTGGAAAATACTTTCCCAGTTTATCCGATCTCTTTGAAAGTACTTAGGTTGAAGATAGTTTAGATCTGCTGCACTTGATGGGACAATAACAACATCGAAAGCTCAAGGCAATGCGCAAACTGTTACAATGTCCAAAGTGATTGCATCAATGCTACTCTCTAGGCGAGAGCTTTGATCTTTTGAGTATGACAGTCGCGGGCAATAGTGGTGACCGACCATCAATTCTGCTGTAACTCATATCACATCGACAATGCGATATCCCAATTGACATTCCCCATTGCACTATTATCGTTCAAAAGAGTTGATAGACGAGAGTGAGCTCTCATATTTTTGCAAATGAAAGTTTCACCTAGAGTGTATGTCCTTCACTACTGACCAATACATCTACTAATAGCTCAGCTTCAATATGAGCCAAATTTTGAGAGAACGACACCTTCGGGAGTAGCTCGGCTCCGCGACAAAAAACATTAAATCGTCTTTTGTCAGCTAGATTTTTCGGCGTGGTGTATTTCTCAAGACGAGATTGCAGCGCAGTGCAGAGACTAAGAGTCTCTGGATGCGACGATAAGGACGACGTGTACGAAGTAAACGTAAAACCAAGGGAGAGAAAACATCTAATGAGCCAAATTTATCAACTTCTCGTATCTCTCTATCCTCCGCCGTAAATCACGCTTGATGATAAGCCACAGACCAATGTCATCAGTAAAAAGCTCCATTGATCCCACGTACATCATAAAGCCAAAGCCAATCTACGGCCCAGTAGAACAGCTCACTGGATAGGAAGAACCGAAGTCCTACTACCAAGGTGGCGATGAGGACCTATGTAAGGTCAAAAGTGGACGGCGGGCGATCATTTCCGCTTCGCTTCAATGACCGCCAATACCTCGGCAGATGTCCGGATGTGCTCTTATCAGATGATAACTCAACAGCAGTTGGACCAGTATAACAATGAAGGCTGTGTTGCCATTCCTGGATTCTTGACCCAGAAAGAGGTGCAGGACATTCTGAAAGAGTCAAACCATCTGCTGGACGATATGGACCTTTCGACCCATCCAATGACCAAATTCAGCACCGCAGAAGATAAAGACAGCCATGTAGGAGACGATTATTTTTTAGACTCATCCAACAAAATCCACTATTTCCTTGAAGTGGACTCGATTGATTTTGAGGGGAAACTGAAGAAACCAAAGGAACTGTGCGTTAATAAAATCGGCCATGGGTTGCATTTCCTCAATCCCAAATTTGAGGCCATTTCTCGCAGTGAAAAAGTTGCCGACATTGCGAGAAAGCTCAATTTTAAAGACCCGCGTATCTTGCAGAGTATGCTGATTTTGAAGCCTCCGGAAATTGGTGGGAAAGTGCCGTCTCATCAGGACGGAGAATTCTTGTATACAACACCTCAATCGTGTGTGGGGTTTTGGTTTGCCCTAGAAGACTGCACCCTTGAGAATGGGTGTTTGAGCTATGTTCCAGGGTCCCACAAGAATTTCCCTATATCGAAACGTTTTGTCAAGGACAAACCGTCTGGAACAAAGTTTATCGATACTGGGGCTACCGCTCATGTAGAATCTCCAAAAGATGAAGACTTCAAATGTGTAGAGATCCCAGCGAGGACGTTGGTGTTGATTCACAATTCTGTGCTTCACAAAAGCGAGAGAAATGTCTCCAAAAAATCGAGATTCGCCTACACTTTCCACTGCATCGAGGGAGAGGCAGAGTATGACGAGCTTAACTGGCTGCAGATCCCTCCGGTAAGCGAAACTGATGGAAAAGCGTATGGTACAAAGTATATAACAAAACTAATCGTATAATCCTTGTGCGTCATCAGTAATGCGACTAAGCACTTTATTCTGCGCTCTCGAAAACTCAATAGGATAATTTCTCTTGAAAAACAGCGTTAGTTTGTTGACTTTTTTCTCTGCGCTTGAAACCTCCTTTGATATTCTCGGAAGCAGAGTCTTTCTAGTGTAAGTATCGCGTTCCTCGTGCGACTTGGTTTGGTGTTCCACTTTTCCCACTGTTTGCACAACGGCCTGGATTTTGTTATGAAGCGAGCCGGAAACCTTTGTTTGTAAGGCTACAGAGTCGTCCAAGCAGCTTGCATCCATCGCACTGGCAAAGCACCCGTTCAAGTACTCGACCGGATCGAAATTCTCAGGGTGCGTGTACTCTACAGAAACAGAGGAGCTAGAGGAGACACTGGATACAGGATTTATAGATTCGGGGTCCACCGCAAAAGTGGAGGCATCAATTGAAGGGGTTCGAGAGTGTATGCTCATCTTGGTTGTGCGTCGGGAGGTTATAGAAATGGCCTCGTATTTTGAGATATTCCCAAAAGGCCATCAGCGTGTCAGTCTACAAGGTGATTAAGCTCGAGCAGGCTTCTGTAAGTAAAGGCACGAGTGGTTATGTCGAGCCGAAGAGAATTCTCGCTGGTGAGCAGATGAGTAGGTGAGCAGGGTATGGGTTCGAAAATCATGCAATTGTGGTCAAACTACAACACTCCTTATACCTCCACCTTAGGTAATGTCAAGCCAGCTACAATTACATGAGCTTCTATCAAGTCACTCTCTAAATAGTTTTCTAGAGCATTCATAATAACTCATTCATTCACTAGCAAAGATATTACATAAACTCAATCCTTGCAAGCTCACTCATTCAAAAATTACTCACATTTATTCAAACACCATAATTTAAACCTTTTTCTGCATTTTCTCTTTCCCACCGAAATAGTGGTACTGCAAATACCTAAATCCTTGACCAATTTGAGCTATCTCATTGACGAAATGACATCCGAAAAGTAAATAGTTGGTTGGAGTAACAGCCATTGCGTATCTCATGAAAACTGCAGAGTAAATGATCAATGAACCAGTCATCGGACCACTAACAACCTCTGGAGACTTGTTCTGCAAATCGAGAACAGCAGCAACTGGAATACCGAAATTGGATACAGGCCCCCAAAAATGCGTCGTAAACACATACTTGAAAGTATCCTTTGTGAATATTCTGCCAAATGCCCCGCTCATAGTTTGTATGTAAAAGATGCTCGGATCTCTTCACACCGACTTTTTTTTGGTCGTGTGATAATTAATCTGCCACTCAATCGAATAAACCTCTAGGCTTGTCTGTTTGAGTAGGTCCCAGCTTTTTAGGGTCCACTTTTAGCCTTTTCGTAGCAGAATTGTTAAACATCATCTCTTTTGTATGGTTAATTTGGTTCCCCCATGAGATGCCAGAATTAGTCTCAATTTCTGTATCGCTAAATCCAGGCTGCACATCGTCTAGATTATGCAGATGGCTGGCCAGGTCATTGACATTTTCATCTATGCTCGTATGACGTTGGTGGCTTGTGTTTGGGCGGAGATTCAAGCTCTCAGCTTCTGGTTCCTCTTCAGGAACGAACAAAGCTTCCCTCTCCAGAGCAACGGTTTTATTGTTGTTAGCCTCAGAGTCGGTCAAAAGAATCAGCTGCGACTTGTAAAAGTTGTCGCCTTCGTTTTCAAATATTATAGGGAACCCAGGCTCACTGATGTACATGTCTATGTACCCGCTCTCCGGCTTTGTTTCGCAATCCCCAAAAGAGTACCCACAAATGCCAGACACAAACTGCACGTAGCTCTTCAAGTCTTTGACCCTAAAAGTTGTCATTTTGTAATCTCTCTCCACCATAACATTATCCCTAACGAAATCCTCCAGTCGTACGCTAACAGTGAGACTGATGGACTGCTTCAAAGCTTGAAAATCCTTATTCTTCAAATTTGCACTAGAAATACTCTTGTTGAACCCATGCAAATTCACTTTACGCTTTGCGCTCAAAACCTGGACCTTAAAGTCCTCCAAATTAGCAGGAAACTTGTCGAGAAAGTTCTTTATCAAAGACTCAGTAATTGTAAGTACACTGACTCTTTCTTCTCCTTCATCTTGTGTCTTTTCCTTATATATACTTATAATGTCCAAGTTCAGGTTGTCTGTGCATTTCGTGTAATTTATGGAATGCTTCTTGTGCACCTTGTTCTTCATCACAATTTCTATGTAGAGTCTACTGAACTTGTTACTCTGAGAGCTGATTAATGAGATTTTGTAGTGCTCAACGTCTTCAATGTTGAGATTCTTGAACAGCCGCATAAGCTGTTTGGAGTTGAGGAGGAAGTGGAAATCGCTAAAATCCCCAATGATCTCGAAAGTGGAAAAAATTGGCTCCTTCTCAAGCACAATATTGGTCATGCTTGTTTTCGACTGGTTGATGGCATTGATAGCTAGTTTGTCCAAAGAAAGATCTACCTTGACGTGGTCGGCAATAGTTGAAACGTACGCTACAGCCTTGTTCCACAGAGATAGACTGTCACCTTTTATGGTGCAGTTGAATGTAAACTCCATTTCCGCATCCTTACATCGTGTTTGTTCGAAATACACTTTGAATTCTATTTCATCCCATGCTTCTCGACTTTTCAATTGTAGGCAAATATATAAACTTAGAATCTTCGAGCATCTACTTCCGAGTTGATTAGTGGGCCAATCGAACTGCTTCCTGTAATCTTGCTCATTCCTCTGCAATAACCGCCTTCTTCTTCTTCACCTTCCGCTTTCCATCCTTCTTCTTCTTCGGCTTCACCACAAAGTCCTTGCGGATATTCTCAATCTCGCTTTGCGGAACAGACTCATCTTCTTGTTGGATGGAAAAATTGTCGAGATTAGATGAGTCAATCATAAGCATATTCTTGCGTCTACGCGGTTTGACAACAGGATTGACATCTTGCCCCAGATTCATATCCTCGTCATCGTCGTTCAACACAACAACCTTTCCCTTTGTCCTCCTTGGGTTCTTCGTCTTGACCACAGACTCAGGAACTGAAGGTGTCTCTTTTGGTGTATCCAGCAAATAGAACGGGTCATCTTTCTTATTGCTTTGCTCCACTGTGGATTGTTCCTCATGCGCTTTGTCCTTTTCCTCTTGGTCCTCTCTCTCCTCTTCTTCCGACTCATCTTCCGAAGAGACGTAGTTGTGTGTTGGGAACCGTTCGAGGAGCTCATCGAGTAACTGAGGTGGATCGTCAAGAGAGAAATCGCTTGGCAGAGGAATACTTTTCTGAATATTTCTGTTGATTGGCTTCAGCTCAAACCCGTTAAAAAGGGACGGGAGCAGCCTTGTGAGAAAGAGCGGCTCTCCCTCAGAGTGTTCCTGAAACCCTTGTTCAAAAAGCTTGACAAGCTCCAAATACTCGCAGCAGCGTTCTTGAATCTCGAAATTAGGGTCAGAGCTTAGTGTTTCCAACCATGAAACCAATTTGAAGTTTATAGCTCGAATTGTCTCCAAATCCTCGTCCCACGACGCTACCACAACTTGCTTGGCGTACAATTTGAGAGCAGACTGAATAGTCTCAAAAGATGCAGGTCGCCTCGTGATAACATCTAGTAGTTTTTCAACAGACACAAACTCCTCTTCGGTAGTGTAGTACTCTCCAATACACCAAATACACGTTTGGGCAAGTTGTGTGCCCACTGAGACCCACTCTATACAGAAATCAACGATGCTGGGCCTGATACTCGGCACACGAAGAGAGAGGGACGAGATTTGACTGCTAACAAGCTTTTCCGTCTGCAGTCTCACAAAAGCGTTAGATTCTTCCACCACTAAAATACGAATCAAGTCTCCCAGAACACTGAGAAACCACTCAAAGTCGGGAACGTTGGCGTAGTTGTTCTGAGAGGCTATAGATACAATTTTGCTAAGAACAAGCACTTTGAAATGATTGGGAACACTGGCACTTTGCTCACGAAGCGCACGACGGTAGTTGTATGTTTCTAAGTGGGTCTTTGTATCAAACTCATCGTCTGTCACTTCTATGGGAACCAGTTGAAGGAGAAGTTTGCCGACAATGTTTTTGATATTCTTCTCGCTCACCAAAAAGTCCACAACGTCAAGAGCCTTAGATCTGATGGTGAGATCCGGATCTTCAAAGCACGAGAGGATCGTGTCCGCCTTTTTCTCGGCAAGATAAGGGTGAATATGGATAATTTTCACAAGCGATAAGAGACCAACATACTTCAAATTCTGGTCACCCGTTGCGAAGAACTTTTCAATTTCATCCGTCATGAACTGAGCCATCTTGGTGTCGTCAGGCAGAAGGATAGATCCATTTAAAGCGCAATTGATACACTCGTATATCAGAGAAGAAGCTGTTGTTTCAGACATTATCTGCAAAAGAGCCGGCTTGAGCTTTTTCGTAAGCCGGGGTTCGATTAAACTGAGAGAAGAGAACAGTTTCAGCAGACGAATGATCAGCCAATTATTCTTGGAAGTTACTAGAATCTCAAACAGTTTGGGTGATATCTCTACGTAGTCGCTTGGATTCTTTTCCGCCAATTCGCATACAACGTTGACGGTAGCCGACACAACGCTTTGGTCCTGATCGGCCAATTTATCGACAATCCTACTGAAATTTGTCCTCAGTGCTTCAGGGTACTTGAGAAACACCTTGTGCATGCACAAAACGCTCTTCTTGCGGATGTAACCTTTTGAGTGGCTCAGCATTCTACACATATCGTCTAGAATATCTTGAGAAAGTGCCCGTGTAACAATGGCCGATATTCCACTTATGGCAAGCCCAGCCTCCATGTAGTTGGATGAGTTCAAATCCTTCTTGAGCAGGTTTGTCATCAGCATAAGAACATCGTCGTTGTTGTAACGCAGCAATAGCTGAATAGCTGCAAGGTAACCAATTCGCTTAAACTGGAAAACGGAGGACGACATCACCTCCAGGATCTGAAAAGAGCACCACGACATGTCATATCCGTATAGCTCCAAGTAGATGAGTTTGAGAATGGCTGTTGATTTAACGGCCAGATCCGTCGACTTGAGCTCGTCCTTACATTCTTGAATGCAACGGTTGAGATAGGGTTCCAGGTCCTTCTGCTTGTTGGCACGGATTCCCCTGATCAGGTCTGCAAGGGATTTCTCGAAGGAGATTCCGAATGGCCGTAGCCGGGCGCGCACCGTGTCTGTTTGGAGAGACATGTTGAGAAATGGTGTCGGGAGGAGTTGAACCGGAGTGCAATGTGAGAATTTATCTCTGAAGCGAAGCGCAAGAGATGATCTTATTACCATCACCAAAAGCCTATCTAACTAACATTGAATTTTCTTCTCCAAAATTTTCGAGCGAATGTATCCAGTCATCCATTGCGATGAAGCGTAAGAGGGTCTATGTATGGGTTGATATGTTTTTGTTTCCTCTCTTTTTGGTTTAGCTCACTGAAATGATTTGATTTTTTCATTTTGGGACAATCTGTCATGCTTATCAATGGAGGGTGTTGTCCTATCATCTTGCAATGAGAGATCCTGTAGGTAGTGCCTTCGACCAATGTTGAAAGAGATGGCCCTCTAAGAATTTTGAAAGTGGGTTCATCCTTTCGGAATACTTGACCTACAAAAGTTCTTTTGCCTTATTGCTACAGTTCACGCTCACTACTGATTCTGTTACATTAAAATGTGCAAACCCACCCTCGTTTGCAGAAACAAAGGTCAATGCTTTGGGAAAAAGAGAATACTTGGTTTCGCTAAGAACTAGTAGTCCTATTACAAATAAATCCTAGTGAGCCACCTTTAACATTCCGCGCAAGTGAGCCATTCTGATCAGGAAACGAATTAGTCTGAGCCGGCCACTCCATGCCCTTTCTCTCACTCACATTCATTGTATTCTTTCCGGATCCCACTCTCACCCCACGGGGGACACATTCCTGATGAGGTCACATATTATAGAACATGAAAATCGAAAGAGCGGACATCGTTTGATAACTGCTCTACAACCAAAATGATCAACAGAGATTAATAGGACAGTCTTGTAATTAACCGAAATCGATTGAATTTAAAAGCTCAAGCTAAAGAGTCAAGCGTTAGAATGCTGCTGCAACTCAGTCATCAGACTATCCTACACAGAACAAATAAATATGTCTGCATGCGAAATACAACCAAAGCGCGCTCTTCAACCACTAAATTCATTTCAAACAACCAAAAAAGGGCTCGATATTCAATGGAGAGAGAAAGGCTTTTCCTTAATTCTGAAAATACAATATCACCAAGCAAATAATTTAATTCGAAAAGAGTTCAGGTCAACAAAACGACGATTGCTTCCAAGGCGATTAAGGGATAACCAACTACGAGCAAGGAAAAAGGGTGATGCAACTTGACAAACAACTGCGACTGAAGCGAAAAATAAGTTGCGATAATTATTTGGCTATATTGGCAATTTAATGAAAAATAATACGCACGATGGATTTGAACTTGTTCAACTTGCCTACTCATCTTCCCAACGATGCTCAAAGCCCTGACGTACCATCAACTACAGTAGAAATCAAGGAGAAAATACCCCCTGCAACTCCACAGGAGCATAAACCTCCCCCAGTACCGATTATGGGCACCTCCATAGTGCTCGAAACAGAAGAAGACATTGCGAAATGGATCGAAGAGAGGAGAAAGAAGTGGCCTTCAAAGAAACGGATGCTGGAAAAAGAGTCAGAGGTAAAGGAGAAGCAAGAAGAAAAACAGCAAGTGATAAAGAAGATGAAAACTGACAAACCTAATATATGTCGCTTCTTCCAAAAGGGCAATTGTAAAAACGGAGACAAGTGCAAAATGTCCCACATTCAAGTTGTGAAGCCATTTCCCCATCATCAAGTTAAAAACTTTAAAGGAATCGCAGTTCAGGTTCCAGAGAGGTACAAGCCTTCAGTGCAGATAAGCAACTTGAACAATCTGATTATAGAGAACGAAATGTCCAAAGATAACGAAAAAGTGATTGATTTCATTGAGAAACTTTTCAATGAGAATATTCTTTCCAAGGAATGGGATGCTGCATGAGACCGTCCTTATGATTATCTCTCTGAAGTGAAGCGGAAGAGATGATCTTGAATTAATATTTCATTCTCCTTTTTGAGCCAGGCGAGTCCTCATCAAGATAGTTGGAAGAGGCTTTAGGCTGAACGCTTCGAAAGCTGCAAGATGTAAAATACCTCAGGCATGGACATTGTCTCTTCCAAATCGCAGTCATCATTTCATCTAAGCGTTTAAGAACAGCTTAGCTGATTGTGAGTTTTTAGTGCCTCACGAAATAGTTTCTTCCGTACGTAAATCAGAAGAGAAAAAGTGTCATTATATAACCTAGAGGACGAAAAGTATCAATATAGTCCTGAGATGTGAACCTTATACTTCAGGGTATGATGAGAAAATATCGTGAGGCTGCGGCAGAAAGCCGTTTAGCAACAATAAAGCCATTTTGATGTCTTTTTCAGTATAATAGAATTGTTTTACACTGACGGTGTGAGGATGCAAATACAACAAGCTGGCAATCGGCTGCCATTAAGTATTCTAAAGTCACATCCTTTTAAGAGCACCTTGCAAACAACTGTAATTGGAGGGTACTCGAGGAATGACAATCTGAAATACTCAATGGGATCCGCCTCATTGGCGACTTATAACAAGCCAAAGAATCTAGATGAATACTCGATGGCTGACTTTGATAAAGAAAAAGTCATTCATAAAGATCCGTTCTGCAATCTAGAAGAAGGAATGAAAGGATTTGTCTGCAAAAGGCCTCAACGAAAAGACGCCAGACTCGAAGGTCTCCTCTTTGGCGTAAAAAACCTGGAGAAAAAATCCGGGAAACCTTTGGATGTTGATATCATTTCCCAGAGGGGCATTTTAGTTACCCTGGCAATGTTTCCATATCACAGTGAGAGAGTAGAGATCAACCTGTGTAAAATGAATAATTATATAGACATGTCTGACGATGACTATGGAGGCAACCGGCTAGATGGTTCATCGCTTGCCGGCTATAAGTTTGAATCTGTTGTGACCGGGAAGGGATGTCAAAATAACTATAGCCACTATATTTCCATGATCAAAAACGAGTTCAAGAGCGATTTAGGCGTTTGTGTGGCTATATCTAGTGAGATTGACTGTACTGACGGAAAGCACATAGAATTGAAAACTAGGGTTGTAAAGGAGCGCAGAATACTTTTCGACAAAACCTTTAGAATGAAACTGATGAAAACCTATTTTCAATGCGTTTTGGCCGCGGTGGAGAAAGTGAAATATGGGCTCAAGGATGAAAAAAATAATCTGCTGAGCATTTTGAATCTGAATGTTGAGGAGATTCCTGCTGTTGCAAATCGCAACCCAGAAGAAGGCATACAATGGCTCAATATTGTATTATTCTGGGTAAAAGACCAGCTTAAGGCTGATGGCTGCTATCGAATGCTCTTTAAGGATGGGTGTTTAGAGATAACCAGTGTTGGAAGTGGTGTACGGAAACGTATGATTCCAAAATCGTACATAAACTGGCGAAAGAAAAGTAGCATTACGAAAAAGATGGAGAATTTAGAGATAGAAGAGACTCATTCTTGAAGTGACGACTGAACTGAGCGGTTATTTCTGCCTATTTGGACCAAGGTTGTATTCATCGTTGAGCGTCATTTGGTGACATCTGAGATCTTGGAGTCAGTTAGGTGTGAACAGCAAAATTCGTGCTTTTAATCAACGATTATAGCTCACTGTTTGAATTTCCTATGAACTTTGAAAAGTGTTGTGATGATGGAATCGAAGCTATTAGGCCACTTCGAGAAGAACGCTTTGAACGCCTCACTTCCAAGCAAGTTTACTGCGATATTTAAAGAATAACTGCCACCTCGATAATTCGATACTTGTTAAAGATATCCGTCGTCCATGCATGTTGGTGCATACCGTCCATGTAAGCCGCAGTATAAAAGAGTTGTCCAGCTCACTACAAAGACTAATTTGAGCTCGTTCTGTTGTCTCAACAGACCACTATCAAGTAATCATGATTGTGAGTGACCCTTTCATGACATGATTTCATTCTCGGCAGGTGCCATTGCTGGCTGGCTGTCTTCGCAACTCCAAGACATCCACTGCGGCTGAAAATTTTAAAGTTACAAGCATGTCAATGTAAGGGTTGGTTGAGGATCTTTAGTATGATGAACTATATGTCTATATATCCAGCTCTTATATACTTTAGGTCTTAAAGCAGGGTAAGGGATGAGCCCTATTAGGGCTGGGACCTGACAGTCAAACTGTTTTGATCAGCACATGTATATGCATAAGCGTAGTTACTCTTTTAAAGATCCTACCGCCAACATTTCTTGGAATTACCAGCATCTGTGTCCTTGAGATTGGACATCGCCTACGAATGAATGTGTCATGGGTGTACACTTTATAATATGAACGCTTTGCTTATAATTGCACTTTATGCACCAGTAAACAACCACTATGAACTGTATGCCGAGAAAGTTGACGATTTAGTTCGAAGGCAGATCTCGCTCTTTTGGAAATATACCTTGAGCAAGGAGACGAATAAATTTAGAAAGTGAGCGATAATCTCAGAGTCGGTAATATTTGGCTTGAGTACAATAAAACCACGAATTCTTTATACGAGGAAAAAAAAGGCGCCACATCCTCAAAATCTTGAGTTTCGAGTGAAGGCATTAGGATTTTAATTAATCTCTCACTCGATTAACCTTGTGACGACTCGATTTTTTAATGAATGCATTGATTCTTACAGGTGAAAAAAAGAAAAGCAGTAACTAGAATAATCTCTTTTGGCAAACGGCAATATATATCGATCTGTATATTCCAGCCCGAAATCGATCATATGATGCAAACCTAAGATTTACTTTCCTCTATAAATCCTGTTCGCGTTTTTGATAAAGGGGACCAATTACGTGTTTTGTTGCTTGACCTAGATTGTGAGCTAAACGGTGACACGTTGTATCATTGTGACCCTTTTTTTTTCGCTTGCACTTGAACAGAACACTATCAGAATGGATTGTAAGGTGGGTGGTTTAGGCTTTGCATTACAAATGATGAATGGCTTTGCTGTGATGTAAATGACCGATTTGAGAATTACGAACCTCTTTCTGTAGTCCATTGACTTGCGCAAAGAGAACGAGAAAATGTTGTGAGTTTGTCTAATTGAACCACTAGGTATGGAAAAAAACAAATATCCCAGCTTGACGGTTACTATGGCGTGAGGTGGGCAAAGCTATGGAGGTCTGTATACTGCATGCATAATCGATATGCATCCTGTCACGTGATCTTCATATGAAACTCCAGCTCTACAATCTATGACGAATGTCCTTCAACCAGGAGACTAAACACAACGAGAGCTTAGGCTGAATATTATAGAATCAATTACGATTGTTTCTCTAGTCCACAACTGGTCTTGCCATCACCAGCCAAAGTCTGGCGGTGAGTCCTCTCAAAACAAACAAATAAAATAAAAGTATCCAACAAACTACTCTTCAGTACGCCGAGAAGCTGCCTCAGCAGCTTGTGACAATTTGACAAGTGCGTAGACAAAGCTCACGCCTCCAGCCAGGAAGAAACCAGCTTCCCTTTTGGACGGAACCAAATTCTGCAGAGACTGTAAGAAGCCACTGCCAGATTTCACAGGTGTCACATAATCTTGCTCGAAAACTACACACTCCTCAATAAACCCAGGCTCCTCTTCCTCTTCTTCTTCTTCCTCGGAAGAACAGTCACCTGAACTGTCTGTAAAGCCCACAACATCAGGAAGACTATAGTCTGAGTCTAGCCCATAGTAAATAAAGTCCGGGTCTGAAGCATCAGAAGTGTCAGCATCATCGTCATCATAGACATCACGGTACCCAGTATGGCGTTCTATCCAGCTGGGCACTCTTAATTCAAAGGAATCAGGCGGAGATGCCTCCTGGGTAGTTTCTCTAGTAAAGGCTTTTTCGTTCAATAGCTCAGGTGCAGTATATTCGGACATGGTTGGTGGGAAAATTGCTGTTTGCGTTAAATTAATATATGCACATACATGCATGTGTATGCACCGGACACGCATATATCATGCAGCCCTTATCAAATATATATACTATTTTCAACGCTTTCTATCGTATTCATGAACATCTGGGAAATGTGATTTTAGGTCTAAAGTTAGTATGCAAATGTGTAAACTACTCACCACAAGAATCAGAAAGCCATAAACTCTGGCTGCTCACATTCGAAGGTGAGTTCTCCACCAGAACACTCTTCTCAAATTCCTGACACACTTTTGAAATTTCCACTAGTGGGTTAGTTGTCCTGACGCATAAACTTACCTGGGTCCAGACCCTTTTGCACGAGTTGCTGTTTTAGCATGGCGATGTGCAGGGACATTTTCCATTCTCTTTGCGCCAATTTTTTCCGTTCTTGCAGTATTTGCAGCTCTTGTTTCCTTTTATAGTTGTTCAGGTTCACCTTCATGCCGTTGATGCTTTTTATTGTTGCCATCTTGAGTTTTTCGTTAGCCTGCTGGGCTTCATTGAGTGACTGGTACATGTTGAACAATACCAGAGAGAGAGACAGTAGACTAAGCGATAGAATTACATCTTTAAAACCGGCAGCCCGATTGCGCTGAGGCACACTTGCCGCGTCAATTGGTTTTGAGGCGCTGAGCTCATCGATGGTTTTTGGCCTAGAATGCTCGTTGAAGAATATTGGGGGAACAGTAGACTTGAGCCTTCGAAATCGAACAAGTTTCATTTGTGGTGTCTGGATGTGGAGGTGAACTCATTTTCTGAGAACCCTGTGAGTTGGTTTTTTTGATAGGACAATGCAGTTGAGTCTGAAAAACTTTATTTTAATGACATGAGTAGAAATATAGCGAGCTATCAAGCCCAAAAGGAGAACATGCTTCGACATGGAAGAGTAAAGCTTATACGAAAGAGCTTGAGTGTAGTGTCAGGAATACAAGTGACATTTTCATGCATACAGACGAAGAAAACCATCTGAATAGCAGCTTCAAAACTTTAATAATCTCCCCATATGATACTGCTGATTACACATTCCCTCCGAGTGCAAAAGCAAATCAAGGATTTAAAGCGAATATTTGAAAAGAAACAAATAGCATTCTACAAATCGTTAGCAAAGAAGCTTCACTCTGCATGAATTAAAGCTATCAAGCCAAACACCATAAATGGTGGTTGATCTATGGTGGCCGGCTTAAATGTGGTTAGAACATTTTTGCACAGTAGGAAAATAATTCATTACACACGCTTAATGACGTCTGGATTCCTGGATAACAGCTTGCATCTCCTCAACCTTTCTGAGGGCTCTCTTGTGGGTACCCAATCTCTTCTTAGCGAGCTTCTTGGCTCTCTTCTCACCGGCATTTCTGATAAGCTCGATGATTCTTCTCTCGTATGGGGCAAGACCGGAAACCTCACGGACAATCTCTCTAACAAAAGAGGTTCTCTTGGAGAGGGCACCTTTACGGTAAGAGATTTTTGGAGCAACGGCTCTCTCGGTAACCTTGTGACCTTTGTTTGTTCCAACAGCAATACCTTAAACGTTAGAAAATGCCAACAGACTGCACATATTTTACTCACCTGACTTGGCCATTTTTGGTGTGTAGTGTGGGTTCTGGTTGAAAAAAAAAGTGATGTAGGTCGTGCAGAGGGCGGAAAAATAATTTAGACGGCTCACGTGATACAAGTGGGGGCTGTGACTGCAGATGTAGGGATGTTGTTATTATATACACACGGTTCCTAAACACGTTGAGCCACTTTGGATAAGTCGTAGCCGTAAGAGCTGAGTTTCTCCATGATGAGCCCCGCTTTTGTATCCTTGTACTGCGCGTTAAACTCTTTGAAAGTCAGTTGGTGGACAGTGTCGTTTTTCACAAGCGGGAACAGTTCTTTAATCAGCTTTCTACGTCCAACACTTAACTTGTATGCGGTTCCCCCAATTTTTGATACTACGGGCTTTTTCCTTTGCAGTGCTTTTTTCTCGGCCTCTCTCTTGGAAAGAATTTCGTAGCGTAGTTTCCATCCAGTGGGGCCCAGTTCTTTTATTCTGGCAGACTTGTCCTTTGTCAAATAGTTATCCAGACCGTACTCTTTTGAAATCGTCCTCAAAACCCGAGCGGTCAGTTTAATTCTGATGGATTTTTGTAACGTATCACTCCAAATCGATTTCCTCATCACATTAGGTGACCATGAACGTCTCGCCTTGTTTTTGAACTCGGAGATTTTGTTACCGAATTGTATCACCTGTCCTCCGTACAAACCCTTGTTACTTTGCTTGTATATGAGAGCAGGACCGTACTTGTAAAGGGGAAGAGCAGGTGCTCTGTTCGGGATGTGAACGTGCGATGGCTTTACCTGGCCAACGGAAAGCTGGGGTTGCTGTGCTACGCGTCTCGATGTCACCGACTTGTACTGACGAGCCCAGCTAGCTGTTGTTCCGTGGAACTGTCTGAAGAACTGCTTCATCGTTAACGAAGGGGTTCGAGTCGTGGCAAAGGCGATTTCTAAAAAAGCAAAAATCAGAAGAGGTGATATAATGATATAGCTGACACGGGGATGTCCGACGAAGCATATGGCCATAGCATTAACCAATAACAATTCTTTGCGAGTATGGCTGAAGCCATTAAAGGAACCCGTAATCACGGAGGGGGTCAAATCTAAAGCCTTCACCCATTCAACTTCCGCGAACAAAGCCTCTTTCGCATCAATGATCTCACTCCTCGGGTTTCCAGACTACAAAATCTTTGAAAGTTTCAGGAGTTCAAGAATCAGCTTTTCTGAAAATTAAAACGTCAAACTCTTCGGGAACCCTTGGAATCTAAACAGCTAAAGACAATATTTGTTGAGAAAAATTGATGGCAATGCCTGCGTAATTTAGCTGTCCGTGGCCTCTCATCATCTGTTATGAAGAGAGAGCAACGGGCAACATGAAGTTCCTCTGTGAATGTAAATCCTTTCAAACCTCTGAACTCATTTGTCAATTCGCCAGGATCATGTCAGTGCTGAATTTGTTCCCTCCTCTTTCATAGGTGCACCTCCTACAGCGTCCAGATTTGAAACAATAATACCGGAATGGAATTCCTTACAAACGTTGCAAGGGTATGAGGGCAGAGTGTCTTCCCAAGACATTGAGAAGAACGATCCAGAGCTAGAAATTGATAGGGAGAGAAGTACTGATCAGGAAAAGAGGCAGTTAAAAAGTTGGAGGTGGGAGATGATAAAGAGGAGGATGAGTAAATGGAGGGACTACAGATGTCTTCGTGAGGTAGGGATGTCTGATCAGCTTTTAGGGGAAGATTGAGGAAGCAGCAGTTAGTGTTTAAAAGAAGTAGATGATTCACGTCACAAGCAGTTTTGTCATTCTTTTGCGAGTCAGCTGACGTCTCCATTCACTAGAACAGTGGGTTGAGCTGTAGGAACAGTACTTGAATGAGGTGGAACAACCATGAGATGCCTTCGGAAGTAAAATCAATAACTAAAAAGAAACGGAACAGGCAAAATTAGTTACAACGTTTTAAACACGGAATAAAAGAAATAATGAAGTAGATATTTGGCAGAACCGACAGTTGATT
>JAJLWQ010000019.1:56504-80795 GCA_030570875.1 Citeromyces matritensis
TGCTGTGCTACACGTCTCGATGTCACCGACTTGTACTGACGAGCCCAGCTAGCTGTTGTTCCGTGGAACTGTCTGAAGAACTGCTTCATCGTTAACGCAAGGGTTCGAGTTGTGGCAAAGGCGATTTAAAAAAAAGCAAAAATCAGAAGAGGTGATATAATGATATAGCTGACACGGGGATGTCCGACGAAGCATACGGCCATAGCATTAACCAATAACAATTCTTTCCGAGTATGGCTGAAGCCATTAAAGGAACCTGTAATCACAATACTTAATCAAATCTAAAGCCTTCACCCATTCAACTTCCAAGTTCTATTTCAAATAGCGCGAACAAAGCCTCTTTCGCTTCAATGATCTCAGCGACGATCCACTGAATAATGTTATCTGTAAAAAAGAATCCGTCGAGTCGTGGGATCATATCAATGATCTCACTCCTCGGGTTTCCAGACTACAAAATCTTTGAAGGTTTCAGGAGTTCAAGAATCAGCTTTTCTGACAAGTAAAACGTCAAACCCTTCGGGAACCCTTGGAATCTGAACAGCTAAAGACAATATTTGTTGTGAAAAATTGATGGCAATGCCTGCGTAATTTATCTGTCCGTGGCCTCTCGTCATCTGTTATGAAGAGAGAGCAACGGGCAACATGAAGTTCCTCTGTGAATGTAAATCCTTTCAAACCTCTGAACTCATCTGTCAATTCGCCAGGATCATGTCACTGCTGAATTTGTTCCCTCCTCTTTCATAGGTGCACCTCCTACAGCGTCCAGATTTGAAACAATAATACCGGAATGAAATTCCTTACAAACGTTGCAAGGGTATGAGGGCAGAGTGTCTTCCCAAGACATTGAGAAGAACAATCCAGAGCTAGAAATTGATAGGGAGAGAAGTACTGATCAGGAAAAGAGGCAGTTATAAAGTTGGAGGTGGGAGATGATTAAGAGGAGGATGAGTAAATGGAGGGACTACAGCTGTCTTCATGAGGTAGGGATGTCTGATCAGCTTGTATAGGGGAAGATTGAGGAAGCAGCAGTTAGTGTTTAAAAGAAGTAGATGATTCACGTCACAAGCAGTTTTGTCATTCTGTTGCGAGTCAGCTGACGTCTCCATTCACTAGAACAGTGGGTTGAGCTGTAGGAACAGTACTTGAATGAGGTGGAACAACCATGAGATGCCTTCGGAAGTAAAATCAATAACTAAAAAGAAACGGAACAGGCAAAATTAGTTACAACGTTTTAAACACGGAATAAAAGAAATAATGAAGTAGATATTTGGCAGAACCGACAGTTGATTCAAATGATTTTTCGTTTGCAAGAATAAAAGGTTACCATTACGGAGAATAGAGGTTACAGTATAAATGATTGAATTGAATTACATGGCGTAGATCCTAGGACAAAGAATGAAGTACAAAGAGAAATTTTGTGAGACTGGGTTCTGGGAACAATTTTTAAGACCCCAAGGTGGTTGGATGCGTGACAAATTTTGCGTCATGAAGACATCCTTACATATGCTTATATAGCTTTGTGTATAGTTTCAAGTCTCCAAATGCCTTATACCAGGCACTCATCCAGCAAGTTTTTGACATGCATCTCTTCAAGTGGAGAAAGGCCCCATTTCTTTAACCCACTTCGCTTCAAGTATATATGCTTCCCATTTGTGACTGCTGTTGTGTTGTCATCCTCTCCATCATGGTCTAACTGCATTTGCATTATGTACCCTGGCTGATCACAAAGCTGTGCCACTTGTTCAGTTATTTCGTCAACAAATGTATTCAGATCTTCGGAATACTCTCTCACCCGAATGGCCATGAAGGAGAACATTCGTTTTATAACGCTGCGCTCGTTGTCTGTCAAATTGTTTTGCATCAGGTCGTAGGCCGATTTCTCCATACATTCAATTTGGTCGTGATTGTCTTTTTTATCGATAAAAATGGGTATTAGCAAATCAAATGTCCACCCACGACAGATGATGCCCGCTCCTCTATAATAGCTTTGAACCAGGGAATGCAAACCAAGACCATCATTCACCGTGTGCCAATGGGAGACGTGCACAGCTCCATACCTCAGCTTTAAGTCAAGCAAGTTTTCTGCTTGGGGAAAATTTATTCTTTTCAGAAACGTTGTCAAGGTCATTCTATTCGTTTGTGCGGCTTCAAAAAGAAAGTCTTTTGGTGTAAGCTGGGTGAGACGTTGTAAAAGCAGTACTCTGGCAACAATCAGACGTAGATGATCGACGCCAATATACCCTTCGTAGACAAAGGTTCTCAAAAAGAAGAATATGCGATTGGGCATGTCCTCAAGAATTTGATGGGCACCATGCACTAGTACCGGCTCCGAGAAATACTTGATTTCCGGGTCGCCTGAAGGGCTATTGACTAAAGATGCCAGACGATCACCGCAGAGCTGTTCAACCAGTGTTGGACTAGTATCAGCAGTAATTCCAAAAACACACATGAGTGCTGCCATTTTGGAAGCATCTCTCTTGCAGCAGCGACCATGATTCAGCCTCTCAGTAGCAACTTTCACTTTGTCGATGTGGCCATCACTGTCGGCATCATTCCACCCGGGTCGACCCATTCTCACGTAATGCTTTGGATCATTCGAAATTCTCAAGGAGAGCGGACATTTGTCTAACCAGACATCAAATGTATTTATATGGATGGGCTCGGAGAAAAACAACAATTCGTGAGGAGAAACAATCCTATGAGTAGTGTCAATCATCACACTGAAAAGTCCTTTCATCGATCTCAGATCCATTAAAGCCTTTCTCACTACCACCATTAGCTTACTCGATGGAATGTTCTCCACCGGCTCATCCAAGTAAGTGTATTTGTTTGTCTTCTGGAGCAGAAAACGTGCTCCGTCAAAAACTATGAGTAGTCTGAGTGGGGACTTCCGCCTGCTTGGCGTGTTGTCCAAGAATGTATCCCACAACGCTGCATTGGCATCATCTGACAATGCTGACGGAAGCACCGACGGAAAGTCCCATCCAAAAAGGGACAACTGGCCGTTGAAGAGAGCTTCGAATTTTCCATCATTGGCAGGTAGCTTTTCCAATTTTCGATTCACTTTTGCCACTAACTCAATAACAAAATTCTTGAACATCTCGAGTGCTAGATGACTGTCCGTTTCTGCTGTAAGCTTTACTTCATCCAAAGCCCAAACAGTTTTGGAATCAGGCCAAACATTCAACTCGCCATAGCGAGGATTTAGGTATATTGTTGGTACTGATTTTGCAATCTCCGCAATCAATCTTGTCTTCCCTGTCATTGACGATTCCACGATGGATCCAAAGGGAATAGGGAATTCCACACTAAGCTTATCCTCGATATTCCTGATTACATCTTGAGCAACATCTGCACACTTGTAATCTAATTTGAACAGTCTCTCTAGGTCAAGTGAAGAGATCTTTGGTTCCCTCGCCTTCATGGTGAAGTATTCCGGCGCATCAAAAAGAAAATTATCTGTGCTGATTTCTTCAAAATCAAATGCTGCTGGATAAGGAAGATCTTCCACCATTTTTGTTCGGATATTTTCTATTTCATCACCCGAAACATCATCCAAGTTGACCCGCAGCACTTTTAGACACTTACGTCGGGTGCTCTGTTCCATTTCGTAGAAGTACGGGTCATCTATAACCTCCTGCAGTTGTGGACTGATCAATCGTTGAAAGGGATTGAGGCTTGTTTGAGTAGGGGAAAACACCGATAAAATATCATACACGCGTTCCAAGTAATAATCTGGAGAATAGTCATCTCGTCCGTTGGGCGGCCTTATAGCATCTATGGCTTCCAGACAAGCCTGTTTTATATCCTTCCTGGTTTTAAGACTTCTTTTCCTAGTGGGTGGCATATCAGGCTGAGTTTTTCTCTCTGGCAAAAATGCATGTATATGCAGGGAGTGCATAAGCGACATGCATATGGGCATGTTTAAGTAACAGTAGCCATATGTCATGAGCTTGTCACACTAAGATTGATGTTTTCCTTGATGCGAGTTTGAATGAGAAGTAGAAATTAAGTTTCCAGAAATCACAAGAGCAATCCTTCCCCTCCTTTTTACCCTATCGTTATCTTGTCGCATGTTCCCCGTTGAGTGTACTCCGGATGTACCCGATGCGGTTCGTTCATGAGATCTGGGCCGAATCGCATTTGTCAGGCCTGGACCGCCAGAGAGATTATCAACTAGGTTAGTATTGTAAATAGGGAAGAGCTGGCCCAGTATTGAATAAAAAACACCACCAGGTTGTCACTAAGTTGCGCTGTAACCTGAAGGAATAGCCCAAGATTCTGAAACGAGTTTTCAGCTATCAAAACCAATAGCTAAGATCGATAGCTTCGCTTTGACCAGGGAAGTATCACCTTGTTTGGATTTAAGATCTCTTAAGCTCATCCCTCATTGTAACTATGGATTCTAGAATCCAATCTCTTTTCAATGTGTATGCGCCCAGAGGATAGTCACGAAAAATTAGATGAGATGAAGTTTTTTTGGTGAGCCTTGACTCATTGGTGATAACTTTTCGATGAAAGACAATTTAACCGGAGTATTGAAATCTGCGAACTCGACTCGTAGTATTGTATTAGGCCACCCTTCATACCAGCGTACCAGACGCAAAGGTATTTACTTCATGACAAAGTGAGTAGGCATACTCGACTTTAATACTCAACACTGATTCCAAAAAATGCCCTCCTTCCAACGTCAACTATAATTGATCTCAAGAGAATTTGTAAAACAAAATCGCAAATCAATCTCAAGACTATCTCTTCGCTTCGCTTCAAAAATAATCGCTTCAGAGATAATCCTCCGCCTTAAAACGGCCACTTACCACCCTCCCCATACAACTTCCGCCTAAGTGATTTACACTCTCTTTCGCACTCTGAGAGTTGCTCCCCTAGCTTTCTATTCTCTTCCATAACCTCCATGTTTCGAATTATTGTGTTTTCCAGAGATTGTAGCTGATGTTTCAAGACGTCATTCTCCTCCTCCAAGGTGGCCACTCCAACCTTGGCCTGTATCATTTCGTTGGCCAGCTCAATATGCTCTCTGTTCAAAACAGTGTGCTGGGCTTCTAGTTTCTGCATTTGCCGTGTGAGACGAATATTTTTTACTCGCAGCTCCTCTAGCTCCTCCTCTCGTTCTCGTTTTACTTTGGAAACTTCTACATACTCTAACTCATACCTCTCCAGCGTTAGGGGAAGCATGCGCACTTTCATGGCGTCTGAGACCAGCTGGTTCAAATTATAAGTCTCGAGCCTAATTGAACCCTCCGCATTCTCCAGCAGGTAGTAGTTGAACAATTCTTCTTTCAGATAATTCAGCAGCGGCTCAAACGTCAACGACAAAAGAGTTTGCTCACTTTTCATCATCAGATTAACACTAAACTTCAACAAAACCTCCATACCTTCTGCAACCACCAAATCGTATATGCGAAGCACAATCTCCAAGGGGAACTTGTAGCCGAAAAGAGTCAAAAACCACTGAGTAGCATACATCGATGATTCGACACCTTGCGATAATAAATGTGAATGTAGGCTCGGACACAAGTCCTCGATCAACCGATCAAACTGGTATAGTTTCAAATGCAATCCAGGCATATCCGGAAAGTATAAACTTCTAAATTTATATTTTTCCATCAATTTCACCAACATGGAAAAGGCTTCCTCCTCATTCATATTTAAAAGGAGAGGAGTAGCCAAGAAGGCCATTCCCTGAGTGTAGCCAACTTGAGGGTCGTATATAGAGTACGCTTTAATAACGTTAAAAAGTTCTGATTTTTGCGACTTCATATTGGCATCAGTGACAAATCGCGTACGACCAATATCTTTATCTATGCATTTTTCAAAAGGACTTATCTGCGTTTTTAGTGTACGATACCTTTCTTGCAGCTCCACATTTTTTGAGTGCGAAACGGTAAGCCAGATCATGCCCCTTAATTCAGGGGGCATCCCCTTACATATGT
Organism: Citeromyces matritensis; assembly: GCA_030570875.1. Lineage (NCBI taxonomy): Eukaryota > Fungi > Ascomycota > Pichiomycetes > Pichiales > Pichiaceae > Citeromyces > Citeromyces matritensis. The sequence continues at coordinate 62,456 of JAJLWQ010000019.1, forward strand.
ATTGGTACAACGTTTCACTCTCATTTTCAACTATGTATAAGTAATCGTCTACCACACGTGACCAGAACTCCCACTCTTCCTTCCCTCGGTGGTTCAGCTGGACTTCATGAAAGCTTTGCACAAGAGCATTTTTGTCTGTTTCCAAAGAGGGATCATTGTCGGAGAACCTCTGCTTGAGCATTTCGTAGTTGTCCATCCCGTTGAGGGTTTCTCGGGATTCATTAGTGGAATGGGGAAGCATTGTGTTTGAGAGTTATATCTGTATATATATATGGTGAGATCTGGGGTAGAGTATCTGATCCTCTCGACTAGTTGGATAAACAGGCTGAGTCGAGAATGCGTGTTTCAATAGTTGATAAAGATAAATAAGTCTTTTTGGCTTGCTGAAGCTGTGCTAGAACCAAAAGCCAGATGAGTGATTTCTTAGCTATCGTATGGCAAACTCAGGGAGACGAGATTTTGATTATTTGGGTAATGCGCCAGATTCCAAATGAGAAAACTGCTTACTGTGGTTAAAGTGTCAGGTACAAGTGGTGATCCTGCATTCAATTGACTATCTTTAGGACCCCAATCAATTACGATGCCTGAGGTGACTGATCACAAAACTGATATTGTCAAGCGATGGCTATAATTTTAACTACTATTAACAACAGTAGTGGTATAATTAATCCAGTTCAATTACCAGCAAATAATGATAAAGGAAAGGATATGATGAGTGTATTATTGTTCTCCTCTCAGGTAGAGGTGATATACATGAAGGAAAAGTGTCCCGTACCACTAAGCTATTGTGTGCTTGAGCATCACCATCATATAGCAGCCATAGTCGAAGAAAATACGCCTCTGCACCAGAAAAAAGTGTTTTTTCAATGCACGATATGGAAGGTTAATCGATCATCTCAATAGGGAAATTATACAGTGCAAACACAACAAATGCAGCCTCCTCGCTAGACTTTCTGAGCTAGAGATTGGGAAGTGAGAAGACTCAAGATCGAATTGTCACATGTGATGTTGATTCATAAAATATCATTTTTCCCGTCAGTATTTCTTTTCAAGATTATTGCATTCCATCATCGTGTTGGCCAGACATTCATCAACAGTAGAACCTTTAGAAGATGAGCAAAGCGAAATAATATAAACAAAAGAAATTAAGTTCTCTTATGACTCTTTAGAATCGGGTGACCTCAGACATACAATCTAAAGGAAATCTCTGAAGTGAAATCCGCCAAAGAGTGGTCTTGACATCATCTCTATAGTGCATCAGGGCGACGAGGACTTGCAATAATAAAATAATTTTGAGATGATCTCTTCTGCTTCGCTTCAGAGATATCGCTTCAGAGATAATCATTTTGTTGACACTGACAAAAAGTGACGAGTACCCATCGCAACACATCCACACACCGTGTAAACATGTCCAAGATACCCGTTCCACGCGCTCTTGAACGGAACCCATTAACGGAGCTGAACCAAAATGGCAGGATCAAACGACAGAAAGTATCCGTTGAAGACCGTTTGCGAAAGATCGAATCATTTTATGCTCAGATCACCCAAACAGAGTACCAGAAGGCTGCGCGTTTGAACAAAGAGATCGATTTACTGAGCGATAAACTAAATCATCAGCACGAGAGCAATCAGCGACTCTTGTTTAGTAACAAAAGGTTCAAAGAGAGTATTCAAGAGTGTCAGTTTACGTTGCAAGAACTCGATCGGCTTTTGTGTATGAATAGGGAACAGAATGAGAAAAAATTAGGTCACCGCAAAAAAGTTTTGGAGCTTGAGCTAGAAAATCTGAAAATTGAGATGCAAAAAGACTTCGACCAAGTTGTGAGTGAATCACAATTGGAGCTAGATCTTAGTCTGAAAGAACTGGAAGAGGAACACAATGACTCGAAATTGAAGAGTTCAAAAGTTGAGCTCGATAAACTTTGTGATACAATTGAAAAGGCTGAGAAAGTGAAGCATGAAGAGATTTTAAAAGAAGCTAATCGATTGAGACAAGGAGAAGAGCTTGAGATGAAAAGAATGAGAAAACCGTTAAAAGAGATTGAAGTGGACATTCAACAAAAGAGTCGTAAAAATGAATTTTTATATAGAGATGTCTGTATAAAGCGAGACGAGTTGGCCAAGATTGATCGCAAGATTAACAACTTACAATCACAGCTGTGCGATAGCGCCACAGAGTTTCAAAATCTCGATGAAGCCATTTTCTCGCTCAAGGGCAAAAAGAGGAGTTTGCATGAAATGGTGGACTCGAAAGAGAAGGAAATTCAAGTCTTCAAAAGGGAAAGGTTAGACTGTGTGACACAAAATTTTTTAGAAAAGTTTCATCTTTTCAACCAGGAGCGTCTCAAGACTCAGAAAATACAATACCACATCAAGCGAAGGCTCAAGGAGAAACGACACGTTTCGCTTTTTCTTTCTGGCAGTCACATTAATTTGTCGATTGGCGAGCCTGAATTGAAGACTGGGAACGTGCAGGTACAGGGATACACTTTTGCCAGAGTCTATAGGCCTGCATTTTTCGATAACGATTTTTGCAAGTTTAAAGAAGTGGAGTGCGTCAAGCCTGTTGTGGCCCGAATAAGCTCTCTTGAGGATCCTATGATGATCGACTTTCGCATTAAGGCTCACGATATTATAAGTGACAATATAGACTTTTATGTTGTGGGGCACATGGGCATTGACAATAAGGTGAAGGAGCGGTTTTGCATGGTTTTGGAGAGTTTGAGCAATTTTGTGCCGATTGAGAAAGTGACTCAAGTTGGATCCAGCGACTCTTGTGAGTTTCAGGTGGACCTGACTAACAAGTCGATACCCAGAAGGGCAAGATTCCACGATTTAACCGGTGTGCCCAACTGTTTAGAGCAGATCACTTTGTTGCAGCGTTGCATGAAAGAAAATGATGACCCGTTTCCTGTTATTGTTGTGAATATGCAGAGGAACGACCCGCAGTTGTTGAAAGCTGTGTCTGAAATGGAATAGGGATCTCTGGCGAAAGAGATAACTTCAAGTTTTGGTCGATTTACCATGATCTGAGAAGTATTTATAAAGTGATAATGAGATTGGGTATGCTGGCTTTTAGAGTCAGTAGGTTTATTTCTTGCATAATGTGGCCCGACTTACGGTTTGAGGCAGTTTCCGCACTCGATAATATTCGAGAGGTGATTTCAACTCTTTCCTTTAAATGATGGGGTATAAGTCTCCGTGGCTATCTCAAAGCTGAAAGGTCCCTGTTTCACTAATCAGAAGACAGTTTTATGACTGTCAGTGGAAAATCAAACCATAGAACCACTGTCAAGTATTTGTCAATCCATCTGACATGCATCAATTCCTCGCAAAACTCACCTAGGAAAACTCAAACCAGAGTTTAAAGTGAGGAAAAGTGAGAACGAATGGCCAACCAGAAGCAAATTTAAACCTGCTCAGCATTCTTCTTTCTCCGATTCTGTCCAGTACGCTGGTGAGTTTCCCATGCTGTTCATCACTTTGTCCATGTAATTCTATTTGATCATGCCGTTCATCCTCGATATGAATCCTTCATACAACACTGCTCTGTATAATGCGATAGCAATTGTGGCAGGTTCTGCTGTGCGAAACTAGGAAGGAGGGAGAGTTTAGACAGAAAGTTGGCTCTCTGCAGATTATCGAAGCGATGCAAGTAGACCCAGTTTCACCAAAAGCTTTCTCGAGAGAAAACCATCACATCACTCATCATGAAAACTACTTGAATAGCAGCTCCTTTATTAATCATCTCCTGCAGATAGGAACTAACAAAAGTCTCTTGTAAGGTAGACCAGACGCTTCTAAAAATCACTCAATTTAGCTACTCAAAACTGTCTTTCAGATCACGGAATCAAATGAGAAAATTCAGCTCACAGAGAGAACTACCGTAAAACCCACTACCAGAACACGAATAGAGCGCTACCTTGATTCATGGGGTTTAGGAGGAAGAAGGTCGGTGATTAGCAAGTTTAATGAGAAAATCAAAAGCAGATACAGTGTTTACTAGAACCCAAAAGCCTCACCTTGTAAGACCTGAAGAGTGAGAAAGTACAAGATAACAACAATGCCTATAAAATCCCCAAATATTGGAGCATGCACACAAAATAGAAACAAGTTCAGAGTGCATAACACCTGTCCTTTACGATATTTTAGATAGGACCGGGAAGATCAGTAACTGATTTCAGGCTTTTTGCATGGAGGAACCTCCATTGTCCAAAGCTACACCATGCTTCGAAAGATCACATATCAGCTTGAGGTAGACCGCATGATGAAGCTTTATAGAATTATTGAGCCCATCAGAGGCCATCAAGGTAAAAGACTCTAAGCATGATGAACTTGCCGTGTGAAGCAGAGTGTCTCAGATTAAAGCCCTTCAAATTGAGTGAGAATAATCTAAAGCATTGGAGATTCTTGGGTCTAGAGATAATGCCTCTTTTTTTAAATCCTAGTCCATCTTCTCATACACCGAGCCAAGCGGAGCATTCCTTGTGATGCTTGATAGAATTCCTCAACACCTTATAGGGCGGAGAAGGTCATTGTGCCGTGACTATAACACTAAGGCATACCGGACAAAACGCGAGAGGTTCGCATCATCTGTTCGAGAGGCCATGTCAACCTAGGGAGGAGGCTGCATTAACGTCATCTCTATGTATTATCCCCCAATGAGGAGGTAATCATACATTTACTTACCTCACCGTGCATTGTTGGCTATTTCTACTAAGATGCCGAGGAGCACTTCCTTGGACTGAGCTGCTAAATGATAATGATGCTGAACTCTGTGTGCAACACACTACATTTTCTCTCGTAAGTAGTAGGAACCTACTGCCTCTCGTGTAAATCACTATGTTCTTCCCATTAGATGCTTGCATTTGGTCTGAACTCAACATGTGTCGTTAAGTTTAGTAGTGAAGTAAGTTAGATTAACTTACATCCGCTTCGTCTAATAATCTGACTCCTAATTGCATTCATGTCTTGACATCAAAAAAGACAAAAGACTTGATAAATTTCGTTCTATTCACCTTTAAAAACGAACCCGATCAGGGAGATCGACGATGGATCTTATTCGCATCCCTCAGGCTTGCTAAACGAGCAAAAGTCGACACAGTCAGATCTACGTAATCCAATAGCTCTCTCTTTGGCAAAACCCCTGAAGCAATGCCATGTACACGACTCTCCTACTGAAAAGTAGAACGGTAGAGCAGTTTCAACGTCACGTGACCAGGATACGCAGTAATCGTCACTCTCCTCGATTCTGCAATAGCTCTTGGGTTTGGCTTTTCCCTGTTTGATGCCATAGTTGAGACCACCAGTTATTCTAGATAAGACCCCTGTACTTAAGGGTGGCGAGCTACTCTTGGAACGCATCGGGTCACCTAGTTGCATAAGGAAGCTCTTCTCGTTGAAATCGTCTCTTTTGTACGCAGTATCCAAGACGCCGACAACAGCTTCGAAGTATGAGTAGTCTGTATCGGTAAATACGCTGCTAGGGTTCAAGACATCTGTGTCAGTGATCTGAAAGTGTTCCGTATCCACCTGCAAGATGAAGTTCACTTTCTCGTCATCCCCAAAAGTTATACCTGTAACGTTAGCGAACCCATAGTCATAGCCAACTATGGCATGAACCATCTTAATCGACAATAAAACAAGCGAAACCAGAAAAATCATGGTGACAGAAAAGTATTAGATGGATATGCACGGATATTTATGCATGCACACCAGATGCATCCAATCTGCTGCATCTGTAAGAAATTACGTAGCGATGTTTATGCACGCCAGATGCAGCCAATCTGCTTATGCTAAGGATTAGGAAGCAGATTGTCCTTGTTGAATATTTATCGAAAGACTTGAATGCGAGATTATCTCTGTTTACTTCTGGTGTTCTAGCCTCTTTGGGATACGTTGTTGTTAGGTTCGTTCTTTTTCACTTGCTAGTGGTAGATCTACACTATTTCCATCATTCGTTATTTTCCCCACTTGCCTTACTAAAGCTTCATTGAAATACTCGCCTCCCGCGGCTGTCACTACAATTGACGAGACGCATAAATTGGCCCGGCTTGGATCTTATGATCAAGGTCAAATTAGATTGCAAGATCATTATCGCATTTTTGGGGTTGCTAGAGAGACCTTAGTGAATACTAGTCATCGCACATACTACATGCTCATAGATGTCCGAAAGCTTACATGCAAATTGAAGATTTTTATCTTACGTCTAGCAGCAACAACAGAACATGATATTGTGGACTTGTAGTCGGGTTGACCATCCTTCCAGCATCAGATAACCCGTCTCCGACTGAAATCCATATTTCCTTCTCTGTGAAAGTCATTTTCATTGTCTCTTCAAATACTCAACCTTGGTCAAAATGAAGCATACTAGTAAATAGGTCGCTGTTTCTCGTAATGCTGCCTTTATAGATTACTTGTTGGTGAGATGACTGGACAGAAGAGAATGCAAATTGAGAGCAACACTGACAAGTACACATTTTCGATGCTGGCTCAGGACCTTAAAGTGGTCGGCACACGAAGTCCCCATTTGTCAAGATCGTTTCTCAAAGTGTTGGAACCACAAAAATATTGTGGAGGAGCTACGAGATCTCCGGCGATAAAAAGGTATTCATGAACTCAACAATTCACTGCCGAAAAGAGGACGGCTCGAACAAGACTCATGACATGGAATAAGCCCACTGCATGTATATGCATGCTTCCATGCATGAATCCTTGCAAGTCATACCATACCACCTGTGGCGAATGCCTCAAATGACTTTATGTGACATAGCATTCGCATCTTAAAGTTATAATACAATAGACGTATCTTCACGTATCTGTACTTTCTTTGAGCGTTGAGGCATTCATCTCACCTTCTGTGTGCAACCACTTTAGTTTATCCGTCAACCGTCGAAAGATCTGACGTCATGCATATGCTCGCAAAAGTCTTGTTCCATAAGAGTACAGATTCATGTACCCCTGTACGGCGTTCGTTATCTCACACACATAGGATTCAAGAATATGCTTATAAAATGTCTCGCACTATTCAGACCATAGAAAGGCTTTGTTACATGGGTGACATACATTGCTACTGATGAATGAAACACGCTTGGCTGTATACAGAAGATGTATCAGACTCAAATTCATTTGTACGACGGAACAACATATACGAACAAGGATTGTGAAATTATATGCCTCTCTAACGGCAGGTCAGGCCACATTGGAGGATGCTGCATATGTTAAGCTCCAGATCAGAGCAAATCATTGGCTGTACCGAGGGTTACTACATATGCATGGCGCGCCCTCTGTGCATTCTGCATGATGCGAAGCGACACGATCCGACGTACATATGGATGGATTTTCAGTTACATTCATTCACAACGAAAATTCACTATAGGCCTACTCGATTTGCTGGTATATTGTGATTTTGTAATTTTACACTTACTGTTCGAATTTGTATGTTTGCGACGAAGCGTAAGCTGAGAAATTCTGCATATGTAAGGATGTGTTTGTCCACGCAGTCATCCAACCACCGTGGCGCCTTGAATGTTTCCAGAACCCAATATCACAACATTTCCCTTTCTATTTTCATTCTTTGTAGTCATTCTATGATCTATGCCATGTCACTCCATGCAATCATTTGTGCTTCCTCGACTTCTGCATGCTATACTCGCCAAAGCCTACTCGATAAGGCTAAGCGTGATGACCTTTCATTCTCGCGAAACAGAGAATCATTTAAATTAACATACTAAATCTTGTAACCATTTTTGCCTGTCCCGTTTCTTTTTCAATTTTTTTTTTTCTGAAGGCCTCATGGTTGTTCCACCTCCTTCAGCTGACCCTTCTGCTTCTGCTGCTAGTGAGCGGAGACTTCGACTCAATTGCGAGAGAATGAGAAGACTGCGAGAGAGGCGTCCACAGTTGGTTTTACAGATGACATTAGTCTTTGGATTGTCGAGGAGTTAGGTCAATGAAGCGTACGAGGCTTCGTTCGCGCTATTTTAAAATTAGAGATGGAAACTGAATGGGTTAAAACTTTGGTGCTGACTGAGTTCGTGATTACGGGTTCCTGTAATGGCTTCAGCCATGCTCGGGAAAGAAATATTCTGATTGTTCACCTTCGTCACAACCGGACACCATGTCAGCCGCAATATACAAAATAAAAACCGTTCGATTTGCCTACGACGTGTATTTTTATGATTTTGTATATTCGCAACCAATATGTAAGCGAGAAATATACACCATGTAAGCTGTATATCTTGCGTTTCTCCCTTGCTTCGATTCGAACCACCGCACGAACATGTTATGGGATAAAGAAGCCGTTTTGTCGTTGATTGAAGCATACTCAAAATGCAAAACCGAAAAAGGTTCTGCTAATCTCAAAATAGACGACTGGAAAGAAATGGCTGAGGTGATTTCCTCCTCAGCCAAACAATTTTCGGCCCAACAGGTACGGGTAAAATGGCAACAACTTTTGAAAGACTTTGAGGCAGTCGACCGGATGGCAAATAAATTGGGTGCTGGTCTCAATCCTCTAACTGAGTGTGTGATTTTACCAGGAGAGCATTGGAACGATGTCATTGAGAAAGATCCCTCGATGGAAGAATTCAAAAATAAGGAATTTGAATTCTATAAACCGATGGAAAAGGCACTTGGCAGAAACATTCCCGCCGGACGAAGCACTTTAGCATCTGGCGAAGACCCAAGCTCAATTTTGTCGCTAGATGCGGATGAGAAAAGTGTTAAACATAAAGGTGATTTCTCTACTCCCCCTCCCAAACGTTCCAGGAATAAAGGTTGTCGTCTTAAGGTGATTGATTCTCTAGAAAGTACGATGAAGGAATTTATGGATCATCCTCCTGCTTTGAAAAAAACATTCGATCGATTGATCAAGCTAGACTTGGTACCCTACCGCTCTAAAACCTCGTTAGTTATCGGCGTGAATCCCGCATTAGCCGAATCGGTCATGCTTCTCGAAGACGAAGAGTTCAAGGAGACAATTACAGCTACCATTCCTATACTTTTCGAACGCATCCTTGGACGTTGAATGTACGAATGAAAATAATTGTTTATTGTTTATCGGTCGTAGTTTGATGGTTTTCTGCCACACGCCTAGACCAACCGTGTCTCTTGATTCGCGAGTCTCATTTTCTGAGGTTTTGTCTTCAGGTATCGCTTCTTTTATTGTCGACAAAGATGGAGCATGCCATAGTTGGCTACGTCTATGGTTTCGCTATCGCTACAGATGTAATTATTGGGGATAAAGTAGATTTCACCTTGCTTGTGGACACAGAGTAGGCTGGCATCGCTGATACTGATTTGCTGAATCATAGCAATGCACGCCGAGTACTCTCTTCAAAGCCGTTATTGGTGTCTTGGATACTGCTTCCGAAAAAGTGATTTTGCATAATCATCTTTTTTTGTTCAACTAGGCGACCCAAAGAGTAATGATGATGCAGGAAAGTGAGATGCAATTATTGGTAACTAAAAAGAGAAAGAGCCAGTGAACAGTCTGCTATTGTACTTCATTAAAAAGGATCTCGATGATGATGACATGAGGAAGCCGGATTGCATTCACTAGATTGCAAGAAAATGGTCAACAATCTAAGATCAAAGATCTTCCCTAAATAAATATGACAGTGACTAAAGAAGTCGAAGAAAGGAAAAAACAAAGACAGATAATAAAATTGTTTTAGTGAAATGAATATTGATACTAACCAATGTAGCACGTACGTCATAAAGCCATCTGTGGTCCAGTTCTGGATAGGAAGCAATGAAGAGGTACACTACCACCTGCTTCTACATAGTGACCACGAAGTCCTACGGAGAGAGTTTGATTCAAGATCAGTCGGCTCGCTTAGCACAAGTCCATTGTAATAATCGCTTCATCGCTCTATACGATTGACCGTATATGCTAATAACATATCCGTGGTGTTACATTGAGTTTACTACCCAGGAAGGCTGGATTGGTCTGCAGTTACATACCCGATAACCCAAATCTCTCGTGGTGATTATTGGTCGAAGGCATACGATATCAGATACAGATAGCTGTAAGCTATCGAACGCATAAAATGGCATTAGCTGTATAATGTACATGAAGCCTGATCCGTCCCGGAACAACTTCTGGTGCACCAGGGGTATGCGAGTGACCTAATTGGTTCTTCAAAGGTTCCAAAAGCGGTCATATTAACTGGAGAAGAGAGAAATGGGCAGACGGTAGACGTGTAAGATTGGTGTTCCGCACGGCGGAGGATATGCGACAAGGCGAGAAGTGGAATGCTAGCGAATGAAAGAGAGAATTGAGATTAAACTCAGGTATATAGATACACCAAATGCAAACTTTCTCAACTATGAATAACTACAATATTCTACTGCCTGTGTTTCCTGCCGCTGACCAAAAAATTCTATGAAAAAAATTCATCAATATCTCGTACTCCTCCATCCTTTGCCTCATGAATTTACTTCGTTTCAAGTTTTTCAAAGCATGCAAAAATAATCAACTTTTGCCAGCCTCATATCTCCTATTTTTCTTACTCTAGACAACGCAACGAGAGAGACTGGTAGCAAAGTCAAACTCGCCAATGTAAACCGTAATTTAATCAAGCCTCAACCCTTGTTTGTGTAGTGGCCCATGCTTAGGAGGAGTGCTTCTGGGAGGCCATAATAGGCACTACGCCTTGTTGAAGATTGGGCAAAAAAGGGCCACTGTTCAAGCCAAATAACTCATGGCTTCAACACCCATGGACTTCAAGGTTGAGCGCCATTGACAGTACCCACATGCTTTGTGTGAGCATGGCCTTGATTAATGGCAGAATGAAATCCTCATGTCTAGTGACCTCATCATCACCTCCGATGTTTTAAAACGTAGTGGCAACTGCTTGTGAGACTGGAATAGGCTTCTTTCATAGCCAGTTTTTTCGACTCTGAGACGCACTGAACACATGAGCTTGAACATGGCATTTTTCTTCCCCACAAATGCCTTGCAGACGTCTGGTCAAGTCTTCAATCAGCTTCTGTCGATTCACCACGAACCAGCGAAGTAAGGAAAGAAAAGAGAGGAAATGAATAGTTCAATGAAAAAGACTCAATTTCTCCATTCGTCAAAAAATGACACGTTTGTTGATAATCAACAGGTCAAGTCATGGGTAATAAACATCAAGTCATGCGATGAAGCGAAGCGTGATCTCGATAATTTGATACTGAGTCAACTGTTCACCATCCCGGTAGTGGTGAACGAGTAGTAGGTTTGATTAGGATCATCTCTCCGCTTCGCTTTAGAGATGATCAAACAAGCAAATCCTTCAACAAAGCTTGCAGCTCGTGCCGTGAGCCAATATCCGAAGTTCCATTCTCAATAGGCTTCTCTACAACCGGTTCCAACTCGTTATCCACACTCACATCCTGGAACCGCAGCATGGCTCCATTGGGCTCCACTATATCGGGAAACTGAGTGAAAACGTCATACATATCCGGCAAAGTGAGAGTAATCTTACGGCTATTTACCGTCTCATTGCGATACCTCACCGTGTCGATAGCACACTCAATAATCGACTTTAGATGAAGTTCAAGGCCAAGTAAAATAAGTTCGTAGACATTCTCGTTCACTCCACCGATGAGTCCGTGTTCTCGGGCGACAGAAACCACTTTAGAACGAAGAGTATCTGCGTCTGGCAGTTCGTAACTTTCCGTAGAGAGCATAGACTGGAATCCGTGAATTATATCCTGTGCCCACTGCATAGTATTCTGCGTAGCGGGAGACTCTCTGTTGGCCGAGACAGGGATTTTAGGCAACAGAGCCTGTCTATTTAGAGTTATAGAAGAGTTGAAGATTATTCTCTTTCCCGGATCTCGCACAATGGATTTGATACGTCTTCGTTCGCGAGCAGGAAGTGCCATTATATCTTTTTTAATTCTCTCGTACTGCGAAGACCGGTTTCTCTTACCGTCTCGTTTTTTCCCTATATATCCGCTACCGAACCCTGCTCCCGACACAGAGTGTGAGGGGGAGTCCCTTAGGGCGTTTGCCAAGTTGGTTAGGAGTAGTTGATTGTGTAATCGTGTGGTTTGGGGGGTTAAGATGGTGGATAGTTCTTCGCACAGCTCTAAGCGAGAGATCTTTCCAACTAGGAAAAGACTGACTATGGCTTGGTACCGGTCCCAATTTGGGCCAAGAAGCCGTTGGAAATCGATTACAAGCTTGTCTAGTTCGATTCGTTTGGAAGACTCTGGTTGGGGGGTCATGGTGTGGGGATGCAAGCATCTCTGATTATCTGATTATCTGATTATCTCTGGAGCAAAGCGGAAGAGATGATCTAACTCACTGGATGACGATCTCTTGAGCTAAGCGAAAGAGATGATTTTATTTTCTAGGATAATTTAAGTAGCTGATATGGTTTGGTGTTTCTGAAGAAAAGCGGAAGAGATGATCTTTAAATTGATTGAGAACAGGGCGGTTGAAGTCACTGTGAGTAGCTGAGATGGTTGAGTATTTCTGAAAGAGAAGCGATAGAGATGGTCCTAATATTTGTTTTTGTAGTGAGACTACAACATGGTCCACCCAAACATCTCTCGATGCGGGCCCAGAACTAGTGTTATTCTATAGAATCCAGTCACAGCTGTTCTACGCCCATTCTCCAAATTCAGAGATTCTCTGTAATAAAGTCTTCACAGAGTTCCCAAAGAGGTCGTGTGTCAACCGGGCTCAAAGCCGAGGCCCAGCTTGAACGAGCAGTTGGCTTCGATAAAATCAAAATGAGTTTACGTATCCGATTTGACAACTTTTGGATCCTGATCTGGTGACTACAGCAACCTATATGAGATATGCTTGCGGAGAAATTTTTTATACTAAAAGTTGATCCAAAGACACACAAAATAGGTCGTGGGCAAGCAAAATGACGGTATTTGCACCTTCAGGAAGGTTGGCAAAGTGTATTATTCTATATATTTGTGTCTCAGATAATCAGCTGAAGTTTTCAAATCCTCAAATTCCGAGATCTTCAGGAAGACTAAATCAACTTTATTTGGAAAAGCTTTGATGACCTCAAGATAAGCTTATGGTGAGTAGCAGAGATGGTTGAGTGTATATTCTTTTGATATAAGCCTTTGTCTCCTTACTGAACATGAAGAGATGATCATGATTAATTCGTGGTGGCTGGGACGATTGAGTTATCTCTATTTGGAATAATATTTGTCTCCTTATTTCAGAGTTAGAACCCAATTGAAGTATCTCTTGATGTTATCGAAAGAGATGATCTTAAGATAATTTTTGTGGATAACTGAGATAATCCCTTATTTGGGTGAGTTTTTTTTCGATCATGACAGTTAGAAGCCAAGAGAAGGAACCTTCACATGGTGAAGCTGAAACTATGGGAGGGTTTTATTTGGCTTCACCATCGTGGGGTATTGGTAGCGCGAATGTGGATATACCTCATATGTCGACAAATATACCACCTTTTTGATATAATGAAAGAGCTTATTGAAATTGTTGGTTCCATATAATGTGTTGAGTGAAAAGTTAGGTTCGCCTTCGGTAAATCTATATCTGTATACCCTCTATCTCGAAAATCAATCTGTAACGATCTTGTATATTCTGCCGCCATGCGGAACATCAATCTTATACGTTCACCATCTACATGAATTTTGTTTCTCGCATGAGAAAGGAAATAGGCACCACTCGAAAATGGTCCGGAGAGTTCACGAAGTGGTATTCCTCGCAGCACAAATAAAAAAGTCATTCTCATAAATGCCAACTCACCAATCGTTAAACATTTCTTTCGGGAGTCCTCGTAATGTATTATTGAAGCCAGCCATGACTCATCGGTATGCACAATCATGCCTGTTAGACAACCCTAGGCAAAAAGTCAGTTACGTCATTGTGATCGATTCAACCTTTTAGTCAGTTCTCATTGCCATGAGGATGGTGGTGACCCCCTGCCTACTCGTCAGAGCATCATTTTTAACCCTGACGGTGAAGTATAGGTAACACGCTTGATTCTACCCTTGATGCCGCAGTAAGAACCATTGAGGAATCAGGTCATTTGCATACGCCTCATAAAACCGGATTTCATTCCGGATCGGCTCTGGCAACAAGCACTTATTCCACTCACGTTCTCTGTACAACAAAAGTCCATGTCCTAAATATGTCGAGAGTGCGTGATTGTTGTCCCACTGCCAAATAGGGACAGCACAAGGTGATCAAATTAGCTGCCTGCACAATTTGCGAGTCATGAGACTTACTCACAACGAGTATATTTTAAGTCCTTCCGATACGCAGCCACACAAGCCTAAGGCTTTGCCCTTTAATTGGTAGATGACTGCTACGTCTTCAAAACTTTGCCCTTGTTGGAACCAGACTTGTCATCCAGCTGCTCCCTTAAAGATAAAAGCGAAACCACCTCTATTGTAATTTCACCAATTACCTACACGTTCAGCTGGGTCATCTGACCATGTTGAGGGAACAAGTAAATGCATGCAGTCATCTTTTCTGATTGAGCGTCTTCTGCAGTTCAAGAGTACTTGACTTCCCTTTCCTGATGAATTCTTTATAAACCTCAGAAAGGTACGAAATCAGCGGAGCCCAAAAATACCACAGGCGTCAATGACGAGGCTTTGAATAAGTTTTTTCAACCTTCGAAACAGTCAAAGCTGCTGTCGCCATGCATCTCCCACCGAAAAGTGTACCCGGTGAACTTATCGATCAATTCAGTTTTACTCCATCATCAGCGAATTGAGATTCTGCAACGTGCTTATCCTTTGAATCTAAAAACTTTCTCATTGACCCTGCATTCGACTTCTTCATCATGATGACTTCAATGAATCATCTTCATTTAATAAAGAGACCACTTCGAAAATGCACTCAATGACTCGAAGGGCATTTTTGGGAGCATCAGCACTATAGTTTATCTTGACCTCATCGTCAATTTTCAGAGATGACGAAATAATGGTTCTGTTGCAGCCAGAAGTTTTGCGTCGTCAGTGAGTACTTTTCAAACTTTCTTGCCCTTTGATTGGTTGGTGCCCGATGTGCCGTTTGTGCCCTTAACGACCGGGAACTTTCAATAAGATCCTGCCACAGTACAATCTATGTAACCGCGACATCATCCATGTTTTTAGCAACGCATGGAAATTCCGTAGCATGGGATCGTCAAAACAACAAAGGGAACCAGAGTGTAATGTAAGTTGTATAGCTAAGTACTCATTCAGGCAGTCCACCAAAGTGTTGAATATTCTCAGGGTCTACCCAACGAGAAGTTTGCCAAGGATAACCAAGGGCAGTGGAGTTCTGCATAATATAGGTCGCAGAACTTAATGCCACTCTGACGGATTGCAGCTCCTGTTATTAGTGATTTATGTCCTCTCATTTATCCTAAGCGTGTATCCAGACCTTTGAGATAAAAGAACCTCATATAGTTCCCACTTAGCTCCATGATAAGGCTCAGAAAGCAACTTTTGCGGCCTGAAAACAAGAAGGTTATACAAATTCCTCAACCGAAAGGCACAACGCTCCGCTCACTCTTTAGGCAGAGGAGATGTAGTCACGCCTTCAGTTGAAATTCTACAGGCTGCATTCACCGATACACTCAAAATGCCGACACGCCAACTCTTCGACAAGGATCTTTCCATGCACACGCATGCACCCTCATGCACCACCGCATATTCCACGCGTCATCAGCTTTTAAGGTCGGGATACTTATCCTCCAACGATCGAAGCGACTCATCTGTAAACTCCGAGAACGACCTTATGCTCTCCAGTTGAGTTATTCGTCTTTGTTGTTCCTCGATCTGAATCTTGTACAGCTCTTTTTGTCTTTCTAGTTCTTCGTTCGATCGCTGAAGGCTCCGGATTTCCCTTTCATAGGCCTGCACACCGGAAACTGCCTTTTCCTTGGTGTTCCTATACTTGAGCACAAGCTGGTGGAACGAGTCGTAAAACTTGGAACAGTTGGTCAGTTCACTTATGTACTCGTTCCGTAATTGCAAAAACGTTGATCTGGGCACCCAGTCCTCACGCGGTGGAGAATCTACAACCTTCAAAGCCTTCACCTGGCTTAATAGAGTCTTCATGTCGACGTTATTCTTTCGTATATCGTTGGAGATCACATCTATGTCTACATTTTTCGTGTGTCTTTTCGGACTGGGAAACTTGGCCGGGTAGGAGTGCGGCAGACCGGATCTTAGCCTGCCAGACTGGGATAGAAGCGTGTTGTTCCGCAAATTTTGTTGTCTTATCAGTTCCTCCGTCTCGTCAATCATCCTATCGCTATCGTACCCCATATCGGAAAATGGCTCAAACGACACAGACTTGTCATAGGGAGAGCCAAAGACCGATTCCACTGCGCGATGGAAAAACGGTTTTGGGGTACCTCTGTCTGTGTTTGTTGACATTTTGTGCGTAGGAAAAAGAAGCGCGTTTGTAGGTACACGCCAAACGCGTATTCATGCGGGACGCGCATCGAGGTGCATCACGCATGCCTCATGCCCCCCCTTCCAGGGAGAATTCTGCAGATTCACAATAGAAAGCCCACGCATAACAAGAGCGTGATAAATGCGAAGGAGGTGCACATATTTTATATAAGAATTCTCCATCATCCACTTCACAGTGACAACCCCATCCACTCATTTTGCATCCCATTCTTCCACTCGCTATGTCCGAATCATTCAGATACCCACACAACCCTCAGCCATATCCTATTGGACTTGTCGAGAAAGAGATTCAAATCCACCGGGCCACGGTGGACGAGTACGCACAAGAGCTCTCGGTGAGCATGTTTGAAAAGGCCAAAGAACACAGACCAGACATCAACCTGATCAGCCAACAACCGCATCTCACTCCAAGACTCAGAGAGCCGCTCTTGGACTTTCTCTTCAAAGTGTGCAAGCGCACCAAAGTGTGTCCGCATCTTTTCTACAAGTCGGTCCGTCTGTTAGACCGCTACTGCTCCAAAAGAATCGTGCTGCTGGATCAAGCACAACTGATGGCTGCTACGTGTCTATGGCTGTCGGCTAAAGTTGACGGAGGATGCAACCACTGTGTCTCATCCACGTCGTGTCCCATTGCGGGCAGACAGCTCAATCCCACGGTGAGATCCCGCATCCCACGTCTGCGTGAGCTATGCATCTTGTGTGGATCGAGCTGCAACTACGACGAGGGAATGTTCATCCAGATGGAAAGACACATCTTGGACACGCTCCAATGGGACGTTACTACGCCCAACATACACAATTGGGTTCTTTCAGTCGAGGATAAGCAGAACCAGCTGGACTTGGAACAGGCAAATCTAAAACAGTTCGCCATTGACGCATCGGCCTACAGCTTTGATCTCATCTCTACTCATCCTGCAGAGATTGCAAGCAGCATTTGCGATATAATCCGCAAAGTTATGCCTCTCACAAACAAAAATGCGCTTAACTCGCCAGCCGCGAACCACATAACAAGTCTAAAGGTTTTAAACGCTATTGTCAACGCCACAGAAACTTGCACATCCATGTACGCATCAAGCAACTTGCTTCAGGACTTTTTATCAAAGTGCAGAATCCTGTACGCATCGCTTGGAAGCAGAGGGTTTGATTTGGAAGAGGAGCTTGAAGACGACGAGTCGCTTTTCGACCAGCCAAACTCGTCTACTTGCACGGTGAACACAAACGTTTCGCCCTTGCCGAGTCCGTCCAAGATGTGGCTTCCAAGTCCTCCCAGGTCGAGGAAGAACTCGCCATCAATGGCTGTTTTTACAAAGCCGTACAATTAGCTGAGTGTCTACAGAGACTCACGCTCTACAAAAACCATACAATTCACTCAGTTCTATCCGAAAGGACGCTATTTATAGTAATGCATATTCATACTTCTGTCGCGCTTTTTTTCTCTCTCTTTACACGACCTTATCCCTACATCTGCACCCCCACACCACGCCCAGACTTTCACAGCCCACTTTGGTTTTCACACGCCCTCATCTCAACCAAATGCTCGCCATATTCTTTGTTCTGATTGCTTCAGTTCTGGCTGAGGAGTTCTCGCTTGTTGGGACGTGGTCTTCAAAGGCCAACACAGTCTTTACGGGCCCTGGGTTCTACGATCCGGTGGATGAACTGCTTATTGAGCCAGATCTGCCTGGAATTGCATACTCTTTCACAGAAGACGGCTATTTTGAAGAAGCGGTCTATCAAATCACTCCAAACCCGCAAAACATCACGTGTCCCTCTGCTGTGCTTATTTACCAGCATGGAAAGTATACAGAGCATGCAAATGGCTCTTTGACGTTGGAACCTTTTGAAGTGGATGGCAGACAGCTTCTATCTAAGCCGTGCGACGATAACGGTACATCGACTTATTCGCGGTTTAGCCAAGTGGAGATGTTTAGAAACT
>JAJLWQ010000020.1:0-13512 GCA_030570875.1 Citeromyces matritensis
ACCACCCTTATCATGTCAAACACCTGTGCATTGGGAATTCCGGATAAGAAATCCACATTTATACTCTCCCATCTGTTCGGGTAGACTGGTATTGGATGATAGGCTCCAGCTTTCCACACTTTTCGTTATGCCGGCACGTGGAACCCGTCCGTACATATTTTGATCTTTGCGAACATGCTTTCTCCTGTAATGATGCCGCGCCAGCGTTTCGTTTGTAGTCAATGCTCCTGGATGACCGCTCGGGTGTGCATCGTGGACTTGTCGGATGATATCCAGTCTGCCATTACCCTGTGGTATGCCAAGCTTGGGTCCTCGGTTGGTGGTAATTTCCAGGAAAGGAGGTCTTCCACCGGGCTGACGTTTGGTTATTGTCTTCACTCCATGAGAATTGAACTCGGACCAGATCGCGATAATCCTTACGGTTTCGAGATGGTTGGTGCCATTCTTTCTACCACCCCTTCTTCAACAACAAGCCTATAGAATGCCTCATTGACTTTGATCCGGGATGTCTTGAACATTCTTTTTCTTACATACAGTCCGTTCTCATGTCATCTACTCTGTCTTTTGCTTTGACGTCACTCGCATCATTTATCGGGACATCCTACTTCCTTGTCTCTCCAGCTATCTCACAAGCCTGATCGGATAAAGTTTTCTCTACATCTCCGGCAATTACATACGCCTTATCAGATGGATCTTTCTTTACATCTCCGGCGACACACGCCTTATCAGATGAATCTTTTATCACATCTCCGGCAATCACATACGCCTTATCAGATGGATCTTTCTTTACATCTCCGGCGACACACGCCTTCTCAGATGATCTTTACCTGCCTCTCCGGCAATCTCAAACGCCTTATCAGAGGAGGATTTTCCTTCGAGACATTGGATGTCATCACACAGCTCTCCCGCCCTCAATAGTCTCATGCCGGTTGAACCTAGCGTTGCTACCAAATATGAGTGATCCCGGGAGGATTACTGTGTGATTTCAGCCCAAATATCGTCTCCTCTTATTATAGGGCAGAATCTCTCTTAAATACTCTAACCACCTTCCTCTTTAGGACGTGCATGAACATCCCTGTGCTGCATATCCATATCCTTGTCCTTGCATAACCTTGCAGGTCTAACTTCGATATTTCATCGAGCACATTCCTTACAGATTTCAAGCCAGGGCGATTAGTGTAGTGGTTATCATACTTGCCTTCCAAGCAAGTGACAGGGGTTCGATTCTCCTATCGCTCAATTTTTTTGCTTTTGTTCGAGAAAGCGCTCCGTATGACTGCTGCCTTTCAGCAACAGCCTTTGACGGACATCATCTCTGCAATTATAAAGATCTACCAAATCATTTTATCAAACCCTCATCTGTAGGTAGAAAAATGGCCCTTCGTGACTTATCTTTCCTCTTGAGCGAATGGTTTGTTCTGAAGCATAAACTAGAAGGAAAAATGACCGAGCATTTGAGCAGGGGCCTACAGACAGAGAGGGCAGAAGATCAATAAAAAAGAAAAGCCATCTCTAGATAACTTTGCAATTTAATAATAAGCAAAAAAAGTAGACCACCAAGAAATATATAATCCGTTGAAGATTCATTACCGTATAACCAAATGTACATATGCTAATATACTATGCAGTTGATGCATTTAAGCAATAAGTTGCTTAATATCTATAGTGGTCCGCCTTGTAAGGACCCTTGACTGGGATACCCAGGTAGTTGCTCTGGACCTCAGTCAACTCGGAGAGTTGGGCACCAACATGGGCCAAGTGGCATCTAGCCACAGTCTCGTCCAAGATCTTTGGCAGAACGTGAACACCCACGTCAAACTTCTCAGTCTTGAATTCTGGGAACTGCTCTTTGAAGGCAGCGTCGTCAGCCTTGAACAAGGCAATTTGAGCCAACACTTGGTTGGAGAAAGAACAAGACATGACAAAAGAAGCGTGTCCGGTGGCACATCCAAGGTTGACCAGTCTACCCTCAGCCAGCAAGATCACGTGACGGCCAGATTTCATCAAGTAACGGTCAACTTGTGGCTTGATGTTGACAACGTCTTGAGCGTTAGCCTTCAACCAGGCAACGTCGATTTCAATGTCAAAGTGACCAATGTTGCAAACAATGGCATCGTCTGGCATTTGAGAAAAGTGTTCTCCGGTGATGATATCTCTGCATCCAGTGGTTGTGACAAACACCTGACCAATCTTGCAAGCTTCGCTCATTGGGATAACCTGGTATCCTTCAACAGCGGCTTGAAGAGCGTTAATTGGATCAATTTCAGTGACAAGGACACGAGATCCCATACCTCTCAAAGCCATGGCACATCCTTTACCAACATCACCGAAACCGGCAACAACAGCAACTTTACCAGCCAACATAACGTCAGTGGCACGCTTGATTCCGTCAATCAAAGACTCACGGCATCCGTACAAGTTGTCAAACTTGGACTTGGTGACACAGTCGTTAACGTTGATGGCAGGAACTTTCAAAGAAGCGTCCTTGACCATCTTGTACAAGTGGTGGACACCGGTGGTGGTTTCCTCAGAAAGACCGAAACATCCCTCGAGCATTTCTGGGTATTTTTCGTGAACGAGAGAAGTCAAATCTCCACCGTCGTCCAAGATCAAGTTGAGCTTTTGACCATCTTTGAAAGAAAAGAGCTGCTGTTGGATACACCACAAGTACTCCTCCTCAGTCTCACCCTTCCAGGCGAAAACTGGAACACCGGTAGCGGCAATGGCAGCAGCGGCGTGATCCTGAGTGGAGAAAATGTTACAGGATGACCAGGTGACCTCAGCACCAAGAGCAACCAAAGTCTCAATGAGAACAGCGGTTTGAATGGTCATGTGAAGACATCCAGCGATTCTGGCTCCCTTCAAAGGTTGAGAAGGACCATACTTTCTTCTGATCTCCATCAAACCAGGCATTTCATTTTCAGAAAGCTCAATTTCCTTTCTGCCGAACGCAGCGAGCGAGATGTCAGCGACCTTGTAGTTAGACATGTGTGTTGTGGGGATAGGAGGTTGGTCGTAACGCGTTTATATAGTGAAATTTTTTATTTCTTTTTTGGGCTGTGGCCGGCCCAGGCACGTGCCTTCAAGGTGAGTTCCGGGAAGTTCCGGGCAGTTCCGGGGGCTTTCCGGCCTCGTTCCCCCAATATCACATGCTGGGTGCAGGGATGCGATAATCGAAGTTTTTCTCTCATGTGCACTCAGAATCTATTTACCGTCGTGGTTGTGGCCTTCTTTATTGATTCAGTAAAAAGTAGTTACACCAAGGCTCAATTGACTTATCTAGAGCAGTAGTTTTGTCTAGGGTGGTGGTTTATGTCAAATATTCACCCCCAAAGTAACACAATCTTATAATTAATTGAAGCAGCAGGCTCATTTTGACCCCATAGGTCAAGGAGAGGACATTAATAATTATGCTGGCTTCCGTGGGAATGTCATTTAGGCATTGACGATGTACCGCTTATGAGTTGGAAATTATCTCGAAGCTCATTTCTTAGGAAAATAGAGTCCCTTTGTCAAGTGGTTTCTCCGCTATACAACAATATGAAATCAAAAATTGAAATCTTTATTACTTATACAATTATTCTGGCACCATTTCGAAGATGATAGGTTCATCAACCTCTTCAGATTCAGCCACCACCTCGTTCTGCCGGTTCAACTCAGCCTCTTGTGGTGCAATACCCTCTTCAACAGACTCAGATTCCACCTCTTGCAGTTCTTTCCGCTCCTGTTCTGCCTTCTCAAGAAGTATCACCTTTTCAGCTTCTTCCTCCTCCTTTCTCTGTTTTTCTTCACGCTCTTTTTGAGCACTTCTCTCCCTCTCTTCCTTCATTTGAAACTCGACATTAGCTCTCGCTCTCAAAATATACATATAACTACCACTTTCATGAATTAAAGCGTTTAGCTGTCCGCTGAAATTCGTCAGAGCTTTGTCAAACTTTGACAAATCGGGCTTGGTACTCAACAGGTAATCGCGTGCTTCGAACACTTTATCCTTAACCCTGTGGAACTCCTTCCACTCTTGCCAGTTGTTAGAGTCGGAGTCGTTCAAAATCTTTCTGGAGTACTCGTTCAGTGATCTTTCTGAAAAGTCTTCTAGAATCTCCAAAAACTGCTGCTTGATTACAGTGACGCTTCTATCGAGCTGTGAATGAATACTCTCAAGCTCGGTCATCATCTGCTGCGAATGCAAGTTAATCTCGTTTTGAAGCGACACAAGTGCATCCCGGAACTGTTGCCTGGAGACCGTTCCATTGATATCCATAATCATTTTTTCCAATTCTTTGTATCTATCTTTGAGCATGTCGTTGAAAGCCTGAAACTTTGGTCTCAACTCAGAGTCGATAGAGTCCACCTTGTCGTCCACCAAACGATTCACTTCTTTGGAAAAGTCGTCAAGTGCAGACTGGCAAGTAGAGGACACAATCGATCGGTACCCTTGGAGTGGTTCGCTGGCGATGTTGGAAGTGAGTGTTTGAGTGTGGGTGAGAGTGATTGTGGATGTTGATTCGTAGTCGAGGTCGTCGACATCGTCATCGTAAGAAGTGGTGGGCTTAAAGCTGATGGAAGGTGCAGAAGTCACAGAAGTCACAGAAGTCACAGAAGTCACAGAGGACACAGAACCTTTGGCAGTGGCAGAGACCACAGCAGATGACATACCAGAGGTAACACTTTCAAGCAAATCCTCAGCTTCCTTGGCAATATCCTTCTTGCTTCCAACATACTTATCCCAGAAATAATTGCCCGCTTCGTTGTTGACTTTCAAGTTTGTGTTCAGCAGTTTGTTGAACTCCTCCTTTATGAAATTCGACCGCTGCTCAATGTAGCTACGGCTGAACGCCGTTCTAGAAAGATCCTCTTTAAAGGAGAGGAAGACTTGGCAAAGATAGCCATACGTACAGGTGACTATAGACGATAATCTCCTGTATGCCTCGTGTCTCTTGATAGAGTCAACCACCCCAGCAACCTTTTCCAGGCGAAGTACTTCATATGCCTGAATAGAATATTTGTGCAAATGGGCATAGTAGTAGACGGCACCGCGATGATAGATTATATTCAGACGGTGATAAATCTGCGGCAGAATAACCTCAGACAGCTGGAGTCTTGTTCTGTGAGCCTGTTTTTTAGCTGTTGGCAAAACCACTTCAAGCATATAGTTCTTTGAACATGTAGCCAACTCCACAATCTTTGCCCTGGCAAAGTAAGTCGCTCTTTTCGCATGTTCCTTTGCAACCAGGAAGTATTGCTTCACAATTCGGCAGGTGTGGGATCTGGCAAATTTGATGCCGTATTCCATCTTGGGCGATACTTTATCGTTGTATGCCGAGATACCCTTGTCAACGTAACCCTGCATATGGGTATGGTATAAGGAGCTGGCCCTTTCGGAAACAAAGTCCACCTTGTCACTGAAATGACTGCGATAAACATCATTGCACTTTCCAGTTATCGGGGAGGTATAAGGGGAAAGAGGCTTTAGCACATAATGCTGGTAGTACTCGTTACCCTGGTGGAGAGCTTTGCAAGCTATTGGCGCATCAGCTTTGAGGGGTTCACTGAGTGGGCAAGTGAATACTGATAAGTAGATCACGTATGCAAAGAAGATGCTGGCAAGTCTATGTCTGCCCAGCACTGACATCTTTGTGTTGTGGTGGTGTGTGGATCGATGTGTTTGTGTTGGGATTGAATGTACTTTGTAAGAAAAAGAGGTCAAATTGGGAGCAATGGCTTATTGAAGTGATTATTGAAGAATCAGCCTTCTTAATGGAATGACTTACCGGAGCTTCGTGAGTGTCGCGGATAAAGATGACTCTCTAGGAATTGCGCGGAAGAAGTCACGACTTTCCACTATGCTAAAGGTTCATATTTGCATTGTTATCTAGATGGTACATGCACCAGGATTGTCTTGCTAAATGATGAAATTCACCGTTAATTTACAAGGAAGATGATCAAACCAATGTGTCATGTAAAGACTAGCGGAAAACGGGTTTTCGAATTTTCAGAGCTATTCGTGCATTTTATGTTTGCATAGGTCTCCACGCTTTCCGTTTCTTGTCTTTTTCGGCCTCTCGTCTAGAGTCTGATTCAACACAAATTTGGACCTTTCTGTCATGTGGAATGGTGTACTAATCGAGGAAACAAAAATTATTTTCCCTCTCTGGTTGTGATTCCATGGGAAATCGATAACAAAAGTGTCATGAAAAAGAGAAATCCTCGCGGATTTTTGCCACACATTATACAGACCCGTTCCACAAATCTCTGTTGCTCAGAGGAGAGACCCTTTGAAGCATCTCGAGGTTAGACAATGAACACTGCATAACAGCCTCATGGTCTTTAGAAAGAATGGACAATCCAGCCAGCAACGGATCGGTAGAGACCCACGAGCTATTATTTCGGGATCATAATTTGAAAAGAATCTTCAGTAACCTGATTATCTGCTCACTAACAAACCAATTTGAAGTTGTCTACTGAGATTCATCATGAGAGAACGATGAATAGAGAAACTTTTTAATATATGCATCTTGATCACTTGTAAAATGATCACTCATAGACATATAATTCATTTGAAATAAGAAAGAAGTGAGAGTATTTATTAGCAGCCATTTCCCCCCGATTAGCTCAATTTCTCTTTCGGCAGCATACTAACCTTAAGCGTTAGACAACTCACTCTATCCATGACAATACCAAGGTGACAGGGATCATAATGTTCAGTGGAGAGAGGAATTCGCACAGTCACAGAGAACAAACACCCACACACCACGCAACGTTGGAGAGTATGTCCGGTATATGGCCATTCTCGCAGCCTTCATATTCCAATGTATCGATCAATAAATTATTGGTTGATATTGAAATGGATGAGGCGGAGCATCCAGAGAAGCCGTTGAACACTTTGCTGCTGGAAAAGTTATTGGCCTTACCAAACGTGATTCAAGAGCTCAACGACGGCAAGAATAGCAAACTGATAGAGTATTTACTTCGCGATGATGTCCTTGACCACCTGATCGATATTGTGCTGTCTGGACTGCATGATGAGAAAGATACTGCTAAATCTCTCAAAGCTATGGAACTTTTGACTGTGCCCAATCCGATCGTGGCTTCTAAACTTTTGAATGTGGATTCGAAAACTGTGGCATCACAGGATTATGGTCTTTTGAAAAAGATCTGGAGGGGATTTTTCAGTTGTGAAATTGAGCAACATGAGGAACCTCAGGAACCTGAAATTGAGCAAAATGAGGAACCTCAAGAACCTCAAGAACCTCAAGAACCTGAAATCGAGGAGGCCGAAGCCAGCACTAAATCTGAATCTCCTGAACCATCTGAACCCAAAACCACTGACAAAGTGCCCGATGACATTGAAGAGCCTGAAGAGATTTCTCTGCCACAAGCTGCATCTAGTCGAGATCTGCTCTTTACGACCTTCTCGAAATTTCTAGAGAATCTGATGAACGTGAATGCAAAACTGCTCATGAACTTTGTACGGTCTGAGCAAGAGTCCCAAAGCCCGGATAGCCATATAACAGAGCAATTTTTGCGGTTTTCGTTGCACTTTCAACAGTTTTCAGAGATACTCACAAAACTTATCTCCATTGACAAACCATTTGCTCCTATCGGCATCATTGATCTTCTCGTGGAGCAAGGGCTTGTCGACAAATGTCTCGAGATGGTGGAAAAGCATTGGGACGACTGCCTGGCGCAGAGCAACCTATTTGCCCTCTTGAACGGAATTGTAAGCATATCGTCCAATGTGGGCTTTGCTGAAGGAGAAGACAATGCTCAAAATTCGCTTTTCGCAGATAATCCTATAGATCTCATCGATAGCGGAGGCTCAGATAACCCAAACGTTGGACCCAATGACCTAACAAGAAGCATGGTTTCCCCGAAAAACGTTGACATTCTCGTTAGAATTCTTTTGAAAGGTTCATACGGCCTTTCCACATGCGCCGTTTTGCTCATCGAGCTCATTCGGAAAAATAACTCTGATTACGACGATTTTCCCTGGACGGAAAGTTTAGAAGAGTCTCCTAGCTCACGTGACCCAATCTACCTTGGATACATGCTCAGGCGATTCAGCAAAGCTCTGCCTGAGATATCTCAAAGGTTTCTCACTCAAGAGTATGACAGAGACATGGTTCATGGTTTCTCTGCTGGGGGCGAGATTGAATTTCTCGGTCAGGAGCGGTTCAAAGTGATGGAACTCATTGCCGAGCTTTTGCACTGCTCCAACATGGCTTTGCTCAACAAAAGCTGTGAGCTGGATGAAAAAATTCATCAGAGAGATCAACTACGAACAAAAAGAGAACAACTCGTTCAAGACGCTCTTACAAGCGAAATCTCTCAACGAGACAAAAATACCGATACCCTTCTCTCTGCTCAAACAGAGAGACTCTCGATTGGCGAGTTCAATACTTTCAATCTTTCCGTAGGAAACCTTTACAAGTATCAGCTGATAGAGAACGATATTATCGAGAAGATTGTCACAATGATGCACAAATTTCCCTGGAACAATTTCTGTCACAATGTCATTTTCGATCTTGTACAGCAAATTTTCAACGGACGAGTAATCGATGACGATGAAACTCAAGAGGAACCGGGCGAGTACCATGATCCTGACTGTCTAAACAAAGTGCTGGTGTCGAGATTTTTCTCCAAGTTTCAACTACCAAACTATCTGCTGCGACTGTACTTGGAGTCCCAGGAGTTTGCTTCAAACAACAAGTTTCAGCTAGGGTATATGGGCCACTTGATCTTGATTTGCGAAGACGTTGTAAAGTTCCAGAATTTTTTGGAAATGCTCTATGAGAAGTACGAGGGCAGCATTGAAGCTTTGAAAGAAACTCTTGATGTTCAGCCTCCGTCGGATCCAAAAGAACGATTAGGTTTTTACCTTCAGGATTCGTTTTTCTTGTACTATCAGGATTTCAACGATCTGTTCATGCAGCCTACGAAATTTTTCTGTCTTTTGGAAGAGGAGAAGCTTTCAGAGGAGCTGATAATGGAGCACAACCTTGCCACCCCTGTTGAGCAGCTATCAGCGGAATCTATCAAATATTACGACAACGATTTTGATCACGATTTCAAATACTACCACTGGAATGCGTTCATTGATGGAAAACTCATGGACATCAGAAATATGTACTGCCAGGTTCTAGGCGGCATTGAGCCGGACAATTCCATGTTGCCCCCCAATGATGGAAAAAGGGTGATTCTATTGGGAAACGGTGAAGATGAGGAGGAATTGCAAGAGGAGGAGAGCGAGGAAACCCATCAGGTGCAGCAGAATGAGGAAGTGGACCAAGAACCCCATCTTGAGTCATTGTAACATATTCAGGAGTGAGTAAGCTTTGCATATAATACAATAGAGTGATTTTTGTTTCAAATGTTAGATCCTGTCCAGACACACCGTTATATCTTTTCAACTCAACTTTTCCTGATGCTGCCTTACCCTAGTTGTTATACTTGCATTTTGGGCACTTATCGATTCTGTTCACTGGGCCATTCTGCTACATTAAATCCTGATCACCTCATTCAGTCATCTAAAGAGCCACATTTGAACTAAAAACTGCGCAATCCATATGTCGATTGAGATGTTGATTTGAATTCACTTATATCCACGTCTTTTCTATTATAGAAATTCATTGAGGAGCTTCTAGTGAAGGCCATATGTCACAGTGATAAGAGTCGAAATCTTTGGCATGAAACCCATAAACAAAATCAGCATAAAGTTGCGATTGAAAATGACCATCAAAAAGCCACAGCTGCATCAAAGATTCTAAAACTATAAAAAGCGTTTTTATAATGACCAGAACTGCAAACTTAGCCAACTAACATATATATAAACATCCCATTAACTTCTTCAAAGACAAAATAATCATTCGTGATGCCTTTTCTTTAGCAGTTTGTTAACCAATTTGACGACAGCAATATCACACCATCCTGGAAGCTTTACATCCGTCTCGTCAATCTTGACCAAATTCAGTTCCTCATCGCCTTCCTTCTTTTTGCTTCTGCGCTGCTTACGGTTCAAGATTTCAGGAGTATACTCTTGATCAATGAGCCAAACGTCTTCAGCATTGACCACAAACCATTTCTGCATCTTTGTATCGTAAACTTTACGATCGATCAAAATTCCGTTACCCTCACGTGACGCCTGCTCTATAATTGAATCTTTCAAAGCGGTGATCCGTTTCCGATCTTGTAGTGCCTGAAGATAATACAAAGCGTATAGGGCAAAATTTACAAAAGAAAACAAAAGTGCAATTGTAAGTAACAGAGTTGGCTTGAAAATAGGCAAAGCGTACTTGCCATTGACATATTGCGGAAAGCCCCGTTTGAGGTAAAAGTCGTACCGTTCCTTTTTCGCAGAGCGAAGTATACCACCAATAAGCGTAACCATCTCATACCGCTTATTTATACGTGAGACTTCCTTCTGGTACTTCTTACCAGTCCCTTTGATCTTTCTTGTCAGTTTATCGGGATGCATGTCTCTTGAGATTTTTTTGTATGCCCGATTGATCTCATCAAACGTGGCTCGTGGACCATTTTCCACCTTGATAAACTTGTAAAAATCAATATCACTGTCAGAGACCTCTTTCAGCTTGTGCTGGAGCTCGAATATTTCCAGATCGACATTAGAGAAAGCTCCAAGGACCGCCGATATGAAAATGAACAAGTACAAAAGTTTCATTTTGTTTTCTCATTTTGCACGCAGACTTGAACAAAAGCATCCTCTTGACTAAGAGCTCTTTTACTTTCAATTGTCTCCGAATCACTAGCTTTGACAGACTTGGTACTTTTCTGTTCTTTTGTAAGTTTTCTCATATTTCCTTGAATTCTAATAGGTTTCTCTTCTGTGTCTTTACTGTCTTTGCTGAAAGCATTTTAATCTGCTTCACTTAATGCCACCTGAACTAGCTATCCACTCTCGGTCTGATTGTTATTCATTCCGTTAAGAGACACCTGACTGACGCCAGCTTCATTTCCATGTCGTTCCCGATCAAAGCTTTGTGCGTTTGATCTTTGATCTAAGGATATGTTGAACTCGTCGTGGTACGCATAAGCTACTGTCTTTCTGTCCTTTTACTTCTAGTGGGTAAAGGTTGGTGTGAATGACATCTAGCGATCGTTCTTTGCAAGTTTTTTGTTTAGATCGAATTAGTAAAACAGATCGAGGTTTGTGTTCCTGAATAGTTGATGGTGACAGACTGGCTAGGGGCACAAATTTCGTCTTAAGTCGTTTTTCACTGATAAGCAGATGCCAAACATTGCCACGAAATGGTGAGAAATCTTTCCCGAAACAATTCGCACATAAATTCTTCCTGAACAGATTGTTAGCTTTGAGTGTCTGGAAATGAACTTTGAGGAATTGTGAATAATGTCCATCTTGCGGACTGTTTGAAGTAATTTGAAACTTTTCGAAATGCCGTGGGAAATCAGCTCTCATTAATCTAGACCCAAATATCAGTTTCATGCTCCATGATTCACGAGCAATGTTCCAGACGGGGTAAGGTGAAGGTTGATTCTGCTGTCAACTAATGCAATCATCAGTGGAACTTAACCTGTTGAATCATCAGCCAGGGACAGCATTTGCAGGTCCATTTCTCAACGCCGATATTTGGAGAAACATCAATTGATCTGAGCCGCTATAGCATTGTTCAGCTCCAAGAGTTTTTGGTTCCGAGGCTATCAGTTAGTCACTCTGAACTGTCACTCACCGTCCCAAATAGAAAACATATACAAAAGAAAGTCCGGCATCTATCGAATACCCTCACTAACTACAGAATCATAGAAGACTTTTTCAGTACGCCATCTCTCTTTTCTTCAAGCAAGTGTACAGAAAAGTATACAGCTATTCATTGTAGGTGAATGAGAGGCCATCAGTGATGTCTCATACATACATTTATCATCTTCCAAAGAGATTAACGCAGAGTAAATGGAACGAGGAAGGGAAGATTGCGATGCTCCAAGTTATCAGAATTGACTGTATTTGAGAAAAGTCACAACCGAGTACTAGATCAATGTGAAAAACAGTTAACGGATAGCTATCAATATATCATAAAATCATAAAGTTATAGAATGTAAGGATGTTGGAAGAACATATATATCATCGCTTCATGACACCTCAACAGTTCTACCGTTGGAGCTCATACACGTTATCCTTTTTCTGGATGGCGTGCTTTGCACGGTTTTGCATAATATTCCCTCTTGTGGGTATCAAGTTTCTTGCTGGAGGAATTGCAGATTTCTTTGTAGGGGTTCACTCACTGTATATACTGGAGCTGGTGAATGCTCTTTTGATCCACAGAGGAAAAGTTACAGTGCATACAGCATTCACGCCTAGAAGTATCACGATGGTTGTTCTGGACATAATCAAGAAATGCATCGTTGTGGGTGTTATCTACAGTTTCCCCAAGACTGCCAAATCCACGCCATTTGCCGTGTTGGTGTTTTCCCAGTCTGCCAGGGAGTTTACGCGGTTTGCTGATATCGGGTTCCACTCATCGAGAAAGTCATTAGGTAGTCCACACTGGATTTACAGATTGGTGGATCTCATCACCTGGCCCTTGAAAGAATTGAGTGATATGGCTTTGTTATTTATGAGCCTCAAATACCCGCATGAGAATTGGAGTGCAATTGCAGTAAAAGCACTGCTTGTGGCATACATCCCGTGGTTCTATTTGCACTACAGGAATATGTTTTCAAATAAAGTCAAGACAAGTTAAGTATATACGCCGAATGCACAGCTGAGAAACACAGCGCCGAACCTTTTATGTTAGTGGAGTAGATAATGTACTCACCCGAAAAAGATGGAACAAATCAGTGCCATCGGTAGATAGTAGGATATCTTTCGTGAGAGGATGGATGCGGAGCCAAAAGAGACGGCCAATGTCATGAGGGTGAAAGCCACCAATGGGTAGAGATCAAGTGGTAAAATGCCATTAAACCTGGGCGAAGTGCGGTATATACTTTGTAGCTGGTCGTAGTTCTCCATCGTGGTGTGCGGATGTGATGTTTCGAATAATTGGAAGACAGCTTCGCAGTGTTAGTACAAAGCAGCGTGAATTCGAACAGCTCTATAAGGATGTGCAGCCGCCTGATTTGAAGAATCTGAATTCTAGGTGGGAAAGGTTATCGCCTGAAGGACAGTTGGATGTGATTGATTATCTGAATGACAAACAGGAGCTTCCTTGGAGTTTGCTCAACAAGGACGATAAACGATCATTGTACTACATATCTTATGGCCAGTGGGGAGCACGTGACCCTCTCCAGGTTAATGTCCCGGAGGTTGTTCTGCGGGGGTTTGCCTCTGCTGTTTTGTTTGGAGTGGTTGGAGTGGGGATTTACAATTACCAGCAGGATCAGGAAGTTTTGAAAAAGATGGAGTGAGTCGTGAGAGAAGGAGCAGTTGTATATAGTTGTATATGAGCAAAGATGCATAAAGAGATCAAGTCATAAACTATTCTGTGCAGGCTTGTCATAGCTACATTCTGTAGGCTGATTTGCGACGTCACATGGACTAGT